>JAECUM010043955.1:0-20544 GCA_016617855.1 Megalonaias nervosa
ATATATATATATATATATATTCACAAGAGAGAATACATTTGAAGGGGTTTGTTGCATGACATCGGTTTATCTTTTCGAAATATATATGATGACCTCCTTTACGCCAACCATTCACCCATCCTTTCGTAAATATTACGACTCTATGGTCATAAACTAATTAACAGAAAGAAGCAAAATCAACAAGGTTTGTAAAACGTAACAAATAATTTAATTCTCTAAGTTAAATGAAAGTTAAGAGGACACTACTGTATTATGAACAAAATATGAACTATTCTTAAAAAACATTTACAATAATCAAAATGAATCGAGTGTTCCGAATAATTTCCTGGTCCTTCAATGTGTTAACTTACCAAGTATTGATGTATTATTATGGCATAGACCAAAATGGCGACGAATGAATTCACTGCAGTTCCAGAATACCATCCTTAGTCCTTAGATAAGGAACAATTTTTATAGTTCTAATGAATTGTCCAAACAAATTACATCTTAACACAACATTACACACAACTATGCTAATTAATGTTGAAACAATCACATATGAAAGAGAAGTGAAAACAAATGTTCAAATCTATCTCCTTATATATATATATATATATATATATATATATATATATATATATATATATATATATATATATAAGGAATACAAATCATATGGCGAATAACAGTCCTTTCAAGTTCACTGGATCCAGCAAGGGATCACGTATATCAGGGATTGATTAAGATAAATGAAATAAACTGACAACGAACAGTGCAAAAATAGTATCTAACTAGCCTGAGCGCTTTCGACTCTTAATGAGTCTTTTTCAAAGGCATGTACACAACACAGACAAGACAAACAAATAAAACAGAAAAACTGTAGTGTTTGCAAAACTTTACATGACTGTTTCTACAGGAATTAAACCTCCAAATGTATTATGTTTCAACTAGTTTATATCAACTTGTTGCGGATACTGGAAATTATTTATATTAACCTAGAAATCGATGAGCCATAACAACATCTGGTATTTTGTGTACATTTATGTAAGCGCAAATTACATCCCGGATATTTCATTGTTATAGTAGTAATTGTAGGCTATTAAACAAATTTAGAGAATTTTTCAAAAGTAGAATGTGTCGGCTGCAAAAGATAGTTTTATTTGTGCATGGCTGTCTTTTTCTAGTCTTCTTGGTTTAAACCGCTTGGTTTCAATGTTCTAAGGCGGCGTATCCAGTAAGATTCCTTTCCTTTCCTTTCCTGGTTTCAGAACTCCAGTTGGGGTTGTTAGCAATTGCAATAAGTGTTATATCACTGAAAGTGTGGCCAGGGGGAGGATTTCTAGGTTAATACAAATAATTTCCAGTATCCGAAACAAGTTGATATAAACTAGTTGAAACATAATACATTTGGAGGTAGGTATATATATATATATATATATATATATATATATATATATATATATATATATATATATATATATCGGTATGCAGCTGTGTTAAACTGTATAGTTATATCCAGTCAACTCCCAATTGTTATTGTTCTGCGAAGCAACTGGAGTGTACAGCAAAATTAATGATAACAGTAAATTCAGGGTTCAGTCAGGTATCTGAAACTTCATTTCTGTGTAAGGACGATGGTGTTCTGTGTTTATATCATTTATCACTTTTATTACATATTTTTGTTTTAAAAAATGTTGTGAATCCAAGTTTAAATCAAAGTTCATTTATCTAACACTGAACCGCAAAAGCATTATTGAAGAAATGTTAAGTTCTTAGTAAATTTAGGGCTACGTCTAATCAACGATTGATTCTACGTCTCGCACTGTTGATGTGTCTTGGAGCAAAAATAAGTTACATATTCAATAAAAGGAAGCTTCCTCTCTTCGCGTTGACCGCTCCGGTGGCTTAGTGGTTAGAGCGTCCCTCTTGGATGCGGGAGGTCGTGGGTTTGAACCCCAGGTCGAGTCATACCAAAGACTTACAAAAATGGTACCAACATCTGCCTCGCTAGGAGCTCAACATTAAGAGGTTAGTGTTAGGACTGGTCGGCCTGGTGTCAGGATAATGTGCCTGGGTGGGACATCATGCTACATGTCTGCAGCATGATGCCCCAGTGCTAGACATCGTAGCGATATGACTGAAAAATTGTTAAAGCTACGTTAAAAATATAAATTATACACACACTCCTCTCTTCGCTCAGCATATATATATATATATATAGGCAGTATAGTAGTAGTGTTAGTATATATATATATAAGAGCAGTATATAAGTAAGTATATAAGTATATATATATAGTATATGTTATATATATATATATATATATATGACTCAAAGCTACGTCATTGTAAGGAGATTTTATGCTACGTATAAATAAATTTCACATAACTGAAGTGACAAGTGCTAGATTACAATTTGTCTTTGACATAGATTCATTTGGCTTTATTTTCCATTTGTTTCCGAATTTCCCAGGTACCAATATTTTCCTTTCGATTTTCTTTCTAACGATTAAATTAATTTAGGTTGACAATATGTAGAAAGATAGTCTTTTAGCGGATAGGACGTTTGTCCAATATTTTTAAAATTTGTAATTACCTATTCAGCATATATAATATTGAATTCGAAACCATAGTATGCTACAACTGACTTCAGTTTTTAAAAAATTCGTTTTGTTCGTATTGCGTTATTTAAGGTATATGGTTTTATTTGCCGAATCAGATAACATCTATTTTGTCCTGAGTCGGCATAAAGAACGAATTGGACATGGCGTATTCACAAACAGTATCAAGTGAGTTCCTTACCCTGACTCCGAATAAAACACGAATGTAGATTTGTATTTATTACAAGCAAATATTTATAGCTTTAACAGTGGGAATAAAATTCAAAACGATTTGGGATCTATAAAAGTTAAATTCACTAAAAGTCATAGAAGACATGAAAGTAGTTCCAATCTGGGCATATGACAAGGAAATTGGGATTAAACATTTGTATCGAACATCGGATCAACCATGTAAGATTAAATGGGTTTCTAATAAAACATCTAACAGGTTATGTCACAATAAACGCAGACAGAACGAACTCTTGTCATTGTAATCTTTAAATAATTTACTTTTGTTTTTGATTCTAGTATTTTTATTTATTTTCCATTCATGATCTTGAAGATCCCGACATTTAAGATTGTTCTCTTTTGAGTATCAGCTATTTTACATAAGACCTACACCGGTCAATGCTCATTAAGGAAACATTAGAGCGTCAGTAGTAAGGGAAAAGGCTGGTTCTAGCCCAGAGACCCCTCTCCACACACACACCCACACACACCCACAACCCCCGAGGGCCTCTGAGCTATAACACATCCTTTTCCCTTACTACTATGCTGACCCAATCATGCAGAAGATAGGGAATTTCCAGTGGATTTTCTAGAATGTTCTAGAATCAGGCAGAAGATAGGGAATTTCCAGTGGATTTTCTAGAATGTTCTAGAATCAGGCAGAAGATAGGGAATTTCCAGAATGACTCAGTCATGTGATTTTCTAGAATGTTCTAGATCAGGTAAAAGATAGGGAATTTCCAAACGGATTTTCCAGAACAGCAGTATAAAAGGCGGTCAGAATTTTCTTCTAGCCATTGCACAGCTACACTTCAAGAGGACATCTTCACCGAGCGAACAGGTAAGTGAAAATTTTGTAAGATTATTTTTATTGTTCATACCTCGTCACCAATGATCAATGTTTCAACTGTTGATACTAGAAATATTTCATCATCACGATGATAGAGACAGAATTTTACTTTACCGCTCACACAGCGACGAGACTCAAACAAATCTTTTATTTGTGGTTTGTTAAGATGATATTTTTTGTCGATAAAATATACTTTTGACCGATCGAGATGGATGGTAAGTTTAGTATATTTTTGTTGACTTATCGGGTCATGAAAGTTTTTAAATTCTGCCGATAACTTCTGGCTCAATTGTTCAAGGTATTTGAAATACTCGCTGTCATCGGATCTGATAAGCGAAAGTTTTAGCTTGTTACGAACTGCGGTAAAACATATACCTGATATTTCATTATTAGCTTCAACTGTCAACTGTTTGCCGTCCATCATTAGATATTTGATCTTGCTATTGTAGCTATTTGTCACTGTCAAATTTTCAAACATTATTTCTAAAGTTTAGATAAAATTTCATACCCTAGCCGTCGAATATGATATCAAGTATAGATCTATCATCATGACAATACCCAAGTGCAAATGTATCTACTCCATTTTCGCAATAACGTTTGTCATCAAAGTTACTTAAACCGTGTTTGATAATGACATCTGTTTCGAGTTTATGATGATTTGTTCGAATAGCCATTGCTCTTATAAACTAATGCCGCCGTCAAGCGCGTACTTGTAATCATCAAATTTCATAAACTTTTTAACAAAATCGCGAGGCAGACCTTTCGCTTTTTTCGTTATTTTATTATTGTCTAGCAATACGGCGTACATTTTACTGCGCAATCCGATAAAGTATTTGATGATGATCGAGTTCATTTCATCTTTGAACTTACCAATAACCTTTTTGTTTGTGTCGTCATGAAATTTACTGTCACGAGGGTAATCGGAAAGATCAAACAGATGTCGATTGTCGTATATACTCTGATAGACGTCCTCACATTCATTTTCGTACACGAGCGAGTCGGTATCAGTAAACAATAGTCTACTTGACGGCCACTGATTTTTAACAAAATTATAATGAAAATCGTACATGAGCCACTTCGATAAATCTAACACAGAGGCTCCAACGTAAATCGGCTTGTTTAGTTTTAGATTTGTTTTTCTTCTTTGTATCGCTACAAGATTTTCATTAAAAATTTTCATGCTAACAAAATCATCGTCCGACACAAGTTTATTTCTGCGATTGATATCATTAACTAGCTCGATATTTACCCGTTTTCTAATATTTTCCATCGTCTTACCAGAAACGGAATTGTTCATAAGCTTAAAGAAGTTTTTTTTCAAAATCAGTTTTCGCCACAGCTCTTCTCGAAGTGTTCTAGTTAATATAACCTCTCATCCACGGCGACTGATTAAACTTTAAAACTCTATGAACTTTCCTCAAAACAAGACCAGCATCTACTGCTTGTTTTAAAACTTTATAATGCAAAACATAATTTCGCTTATTGAGTAAATTTGGTACTAGTTTTCTTACCGTAGAATTTTGTCTTGGTGATGCTGTCGCTTGTTGTTCTTGAGATAACATACTTAAATTAATGATCATTGATTCCGCACAGAAAGGATAATCGTTGTGTAAATCGTGTAGCCAAGTTGGATAATCGAGATCAACTTCAACGAAATACGAAACATCATCAGGTATCTTCTTTTCTGTCTCCGATAGAAATTGTTCTGCCATAGAATAACCGTACAAATTATTACAATCTAGATAAATTGTATACTTCGAAGGAAGCTTAGGATTATACTCTTTCAAGTATTTGTTGTTTGCTTCAGCATATTTCTTTGTTATAACGCTAATACCGCCTCGGATACCTTTTTCGATAAAATTGAACATATCAACGTCAGTCAGTAATTCTAACCTTACTTTACTAAACTTTAACAGAGCGTCCCATGACAGCCCGGGAGCAGAATAATATCAACAAGGATCTAGTCCATAATTGCTGTAGCTTACTCGACGAAAACTTTCAAAAACATCTGCTAGTAATAAAACATCTGTTTTCAAATATAAATCATGATAATCACCAAATGTTCTGCAATCAAATTCTTTCCAAATACCTTGTGCATATTTGTACTCGTCATCGGTTATATTTTCATTTTTAAGTTGCGAATAAAATTTATCCTTGTCAGGTAGCGAGGTTTCATCAAATTTATTCCAATCGTCGAGATACTCGTACGGAAATATTCCTTTTTTAGTCAGTAGATTAAATTTATCTCCAAAACAGTCTCGTAGGTTATCAAACTCGCTACAACCTTTTACCAGCTCATTGAATGATGCTGCCATAAACTGTAGGCTGTCAATAAAACGCAACTTACCTAAAGTAACTGACATATACTTTTCAAAATTGTTTGGAATGCATTTGATTACGTTGTCAAGTTTTAAACGAGATATTATGTCGGGATCATCAAAAGCGTCTACGATAATATGGCTATCATATCCTCGGAAGTTGTGAAGAACAATTGGAATAAAATTTGGAGCATGAAACCTTAAATTACACTGATCATGAGCCGCTCCACGATATTGCCCGGTCAAATGACAATGGTCACGTACTTTTTTATTATCGGTGGAGTCAAAAGTTTTTTCACAAATATGACAAAATTCCGCTTGCTCGTGATCAGATTCTTGTTGAGACGTCAGTTTTATCATTGGAGTTATTCTTTTTAAACGATTAAATATATTATCAACTTCGCTAATTAACTGCTTGAGGAGCCAAACAGCCGGATTTTCACCACGATATAATTTGATTGGTTTGGATAATCTCGAATCAGTACAGCAAACTATCTTGTACGCTTCTCCGCATGGAACATGATTTTGAGTTTTTCTTGTACTCGATTGGGTAGGATTACTTTCTACGCCAAGTACAGGCTGAAGTAAGCATTCGAAATCCGCGTATATAACGAAGGGAATTTTTAGTTTGTGGTTGTGATTGACAAACTGCAATAAACTATTTTCTTTGAACGGCATCGTTATTCGTTGTACGTCACTACAGTAATGCAAATGCTTTTGTAATGTTTCATTGTCATTACAACCGTACAAGCAGCGATAACAAAAGAACGTTTTTTTATTTCGTTTATTATACTGTCCGCCAACTAGTCCATTAAAGTTTTTAATCTAAACGTAATGGTTCTTATAAAAAAGCAAGTTTATCGTTGATTGTGAAGCTTTTTTGAAATATATCTTGGATAGACGTTTTCTTTTTCATCTAATCAGAAAACATTTATTGAAACAGTATTTTGCTTTTCAAACTTTGGTATTTGATTTTCTGCAACTGGAAAGTCGATGCCATTAAAATTTAATTTTGATACATAACTAATATACTTGTCAACACGATCAGCGTGTTTTTCTGCTGGAAATAGCGCAGAAAGAATAGCCCACTGAAAACATCTGTTATCGACGTTCTTTACGTTTATACAGCACTTTTTGTTTTTTATTTTTTGTGATATGTCAATATACGAACTACCGCGTAATACGTTATATTTTATTGTGTGAAATAAAATTTCAGTAATGATTTCAAACTTCCAACCCGAATCCGATTCGGTAAATTCTTCTATCTTTTTCCAAATTTCTTGGTGTATTTCATTAGCTAGTGACAAAAGATCAGTCCCAAGCAAAACACCCCTTGATTTTGCATTAATATAAGGGTCTGCAATTTCTTTGTCAGTCGATTCTTCCGTCACAAGTAGCTTTGAAAATATAACGTGATATTGCACTAATATCCTCAGACCTTTATGTTTTTTAAGTTCACGTTTTACAGTTGGCTCTAGCAAATGATAGAGATTTGTTGCAGTAAAATTTGCCAGTACGATTTGTTTATCGAACCGATAACTGTTGTCAAATCCTGTAAAGGCAGTCGCTATTTTTTCAGGTTCTCCCATAAGGCTCTTTTTAGCAATATCTCGCAATTTCAGCATTGCTATATATAGTGTAATATTATATCTCTAATTAGTTGTTCGATCGATAACTCACAGCGCGCCAAGTTGAACAATCAATTAGAGATATAAAAAATCCTTATAATATAATGACACAAAATCTGACAAGCGCAAACGAGCAAGAGTATTATCACCCCAAGTATAACCTATATGCTGGAAATGCATTAGGTTGCACGCCAGCTGAACAAACAATTGGAGATATAAAAAAATCTTTATAATATAATGACAAAAAATCTGACAAGCGCAAACGAGCAAGAGTATTATTACGTTCACCCCAAGTACAACCTATATGCTGGAAATGCATTAAGTTCGGTTATTAACATAAAATCTGGAAAATCTGTTGGTGATGCAACGCCAGCAGGTTATAAGATCAGCGTTACAGGTGATAATGCTGAGAGAACTGAAATGTTTAGAAAAGATTTTATTTACACGTTATTCTGCGATGATATTTCAGAAGGACAACGTGTCTATTGAGTAAATGGCTCGATTAGCGACGATAATATTGAAAACTTATCTTTACAAAATGAGTTTCAACCTCATCCTGTGTTTGATTTATATGAGGCTAACGATCGCGGTATTATTAGAAATAGAAAAACAAAAAATTAGGTAATTTGCAAAATAGTGGATACCTGTCTGTAGTTGTTCGTGGAACTAAAACTGATCAAGTTCATTATCAATCTCAACGCTTTATTTACGAAACGTTTAATGGTGCTATTTCAAATAATTTAGTTATCGACCATATTAACATCATAAAGACAGATAATTGTTTAGAAAATTTAGATTTAGTTACACCAAAAGAAAACACCAAAAGAGGAATTGGTGGTGGTAATAATTTCAAAAACCCCAGAAGATCAGTTATTTCAGTAAATCTGGAGACTGGAGAAAAAATGAAATTTAAATCAATATCAGCTGCAGCAAAGCATCTTAAAATTCATTCACAGAGAGTAATAGACGTCGCCGACGGCAAAACTAAATCAGCAACATCAAAGTCAACATTTGATAGATTTAGTTTCAAATATGACAATCAATGATGTTTCTTAGCTCGGTCTTAGTAAGACAGCTATGTGCAAACGCTATAATATCATCGCGATCAAATTTCAGCGTAATTATTACGCTATCATTAAGTTTATTTTTTTCTGCTGCTGTTAGTAATATTCTATCATTTTCGCCAGGCACCACAATAACGTCAACAGAATACGCACTATAACCCGACAAACATTTTCTCACCGCCTCAGCTAGTTCGTTATAATTTAATATATTAACTTTTTGGTGATATTTACATCGGGAGATTTCGTTTCGCTGGTCATTATTATTATAAATTAGATAAAAGTATATTATAATATGGATTTGATGAAACGACTTGCTGAAATATACTCGGAAGATACAATCGCAACTGATACAATCACTAACAATAAAGTCGCAGACAAAATTACAATCACCAGTGATATAATAGACAAATCTGCTGGTTATAGCGAAGATGATATTTTGTACAACAACGAATCTGACGATGAAGATGAGATAGTCACCGTCGCTGACAGAAAAATTTACAGCAGACCGACAACTGGACGATATAATGTTAAGTATCACATTGTTAAAAAAATAAAATTTAATTTTACAGTAGATGAAAGTCAATCATTTTGGCGGCTTATCAAACCTTTTTTAAATATTAAAATTCCAGGCCGACAGAAAAATATAAAATTCGATTTTATATTTGTCAAGATTTTTAACTTAATGACGATCTCTGACGATCGCAGACAATATCTAATGTCGTTATGTAAACCAGTAAAATGTAAATCTATCAAACGTAAGTGCGAGGAAATCTATAGAAACATTATTTCATAATTTGTTTGGTTAGGATCCAACTATTAAATGTATCGCTATACCCACGCCACTTAACTAAACTTTTATTGCCTTTTTTCCTAATCACTTTTTCGATAACGAAAACATCTTGTTCAGTTTTTTGAAGTTCTTGCTCGTAAAAACTGCCAGTTATAGGTTCCCCTGCCAGATCTTTCAACGCGTATGTTACGGGTATTGTTAAAAGTACTTTATCAACCACAAATACTTTCTTCGTCAGAGAAATTCTAACTTTATCACCCACTTTAAATTTATGTCTGCGGTACATGTTTTCATTCGCTAATATCGGATTTTTGATTGCGTTGTTTGGCGACAGTTTAGTGGTTCGGTGTTTCGTGTCATTATATTCGTCAACTATCTGCGGAAGCTCATCGACATATCTGTTTGTGTTTTTAGCTGTCAAATATTTGTGTATTTTTTCGTTTAGCGTACGATTAAATCGCTCGACGGCAACACTTTTCCCTCATTTCCTGTAACATATTTTTTGATATTATTTTAGAGCAAAAACTGCTCGAACTTTTTATTGAAAAACTCCGCTCCGTGATCGGTCCAGATTCTATTTGGTTTTCTTTCTGTACTAACGATAATTTGTTTTAGCGAATCAGTCATTGACGTTCCTGTCTTGTCTGAAACTGGAACACTAAAAGCATATTTGCTAAAAACATCTACAACGTTAAACAAATATTTCTTATCATCGTTAAATTCAGCTAGATTTGACACATCAACTAAATCTATCGCCCAGACATCATCAACGGCATTTGCGACAACTTTACGTCGCGGAAACGTTTTTTTTTTAGGTTTGTGTAGTTCAGCTGCAAGATCATCGTATAATTCTTTCCCAAGTCCTAATTTATGTTTTGCTCCAATAAAACCCTGCACCAGCCTTCTATCAAAACGTTCTCGCATATTTGTCGGTTTCATATCACAAAGTTCGTCTAACATTACTTTATCACAGCCGTGCTTATCTTGCTCGTTGTCCCTGTAGCAGATATCATGGCGCATTGCTATTGCATCAACTTGATTGTAAGGTTCTTGTCCTGGCAGCGGATTATCATTTTCATCTAGTTGTTTATCGAGAGGATTATAAGGTCCAGTATATTTATGACCTGGCAATGTCCAGCCGCCTTTTGGTTTTGGTAATTTGCCAATCAATTTGTGAATGTCAATTCCGCTGCCAATTACCTCACGGCGATTGCATGATTTACAGTACGTGACGATTTTATCTTGTTCGATACAATGATCTTAATCACAATCACAATTGCACTTCATTATATTTTATTTTGTTTCATAAAAAATTGTTATCAATTAATCATCAACTAAAATAACCTTATCTATCCCAGATCCTGTCGTCTCCGCTACTTGTTTTTTCAGAAACATACTTTTCTTCCTACCACAAACAACACAAATACTTTTTAGCATTATTCTATTATTTTTTGTTTTTTTCCGTCGTCTCATCTTTATTTTCTGTTTTAGTTCTACATTTGAGACAGTATGTTGACATTTATACTTGTAATTTAGATAAAATTAACTGCAATATCATCGTTTGCGTGAGAAGGTTGCTTATCAAATTGTAAAATAAACTTTAAAAAATCAGGATCTTTTGACATTTGTCGGACAAACATTATACAATAATAACCACAACCTGATGTTCCAATCGGCTGTAGTTGATTAGACGAATAATTTATTTTTTAAAATTTTTTAAAAATATATTTTTTTATAAGATCGCTCGGAGGAAGTCCGAACGAATCAAAATAATTATTATCGTAGACAGCAACCCAGTGAGTGCCTGAGCCATCGTTAAAATTTTCTATATTTACGACGCACGAACCACCTGCTGGTACGTCATCGAGTTCGTCCTTAGAAAATACTCCGCGAAATCCAACAACGTCATTCAATTTTTCAATTATATCAAAATTACTCAATAGCGTCTGGTACCTGGTAGAGTCATTCCACGTCCGATTCCTAATAGGTTTGGTAGTATACTTCCCGCTAGTCCCATTAAAAGTGGAGCTATTGGAAGAAATTCTCGTTGTTTTGTTCGATTGCGTTTTGTCGTTTTCTTTTTTTTCGACGATTTTGTTTTTCTAGCTGGCATTTATTCTTTATTGTTACATAAAACTAACGATAGATTTGTTTGATTCCACGACCTTCAACTGCTTTTTTCGTTGCGCCAGATATTGCCCCTGACGCAGCCGCTAGTCCTAATGTACCAAGTACTGGCAAAATGTTTGGTAGTATTGTGCTAGCTAATACTGATAGTGCCGGACCGAAGAAACCACCTTGTTTTGACATTGCTGTTACTTGCGAAACAGATAGTTTAAGAACAAACGGTTTTCCTTTATCGAGTTTATCGATTTGTTGTCGCGTTAGCATTAATTTAACCGCTGTTTTATTTGAAGTCCCCAGGGATATCATTAAAGAAACAGAACGGTGTTTAGCAACAGCTGCTGATAATTTTTCAACTTGACCGGATGTTAGATATATTTCTCTAGTTGTATACTTCGGTTTCATTATTTTATATCAAGGTTGTTAGAATAAACTTGTACAGTCATTCTTCTTTGGGCGCGTCAATTGTCAATGATCTATCACTGACAACTAGCGCATATACGTTGTACTGTTCGGCTGGCAGTGCGCCAAGTGTCCAGGTGACCTCAATATCAGCAGTTGATCCGATAGCTCGTTCGGAATGTTTCGATATGTCAAAATAAAAGATAGGGTAGAGCGATCGAAACTCTTCTACTGATATTTGAGATCCACTGTCCGCGTCCTGATATTTTTGCATTGCTTCCATAAGGTACGTATACGGCCGAGATATGTTTCTGGTGGCATCTACAGCAAAATTACATTCGATTGCACGTTCGGGATATTGTTTAGAATTTACTCTAACAAATATTCGTCTAACATCCGGGTTATCAAATACGGAGTTGTTCATTTCTTGATCATTACGACGTGCCTGTCGTTGAAATACGACGAACAAATGTCGAGGTAGTTGTTCGCTGCGCGTAGTTGTAACACGCCATGTGTAATCAGTTGCGTTAGGAATTGCTGTTTGATAAATTCTGTTTTGCTGGAAGTGTATCTTTTTTGTCCAATTGGTCAATAATGATTCGAGTTCCATTGTTTTAGCTATAGAGGGAACAACTCGTGGCATCCACAGCGCTAATCTTGTAATAGCAAACTGTCCTTCAGCCACCCCATCAGCGTGCATTATACAATCGTTTTGATCAGCTCGATCTAAAATAAGAGTATGTTTTATTCCGCCAAAAACTTTGTTGTATTCACGGCAAAATCCAAAGCTTGTACTTAATGGAAGCATCATCGTTATTTGGCGAGATTCTGCAGCAAATGCTTTTCGTTTGGCAAATCCTTCGTTTTATTGCTGTCGTCTTATTCTTGTGACCGCCAATCTTATCGCGTCTCCAATGTTGCCGGCTGCATTATTAGCTGGATTGGCGATTAGATTATTGTTATCTGCAGCAGGAACACCAGCACCAGTACGAAACTCACTCGAAACAGCTGTCCCGAATGAGGTATCTTTAAACCACATCACATTTGTGGCCACTGATCTAGAATAATCATCGCTAAACGAAACAATGTTAAGTATTGTACTTGCTATAGGTAAATGCATTGAAATATCTTCTACGGTTTGACTGGCCAGTTGGTATCGTGCACTTTTAAACAAGCTCCAACCGTTATTGACAAGCGCAATTTCTGCACCAGCTGCAATATCACCACCTATCGCAGTTAATATTTGGCCACGCACTTCTAACACTGCCTTATGCGGCAGTAGAAACACGTCCTCATCTCTTGTGTTAAAAGTTCTAACACCAGTTTTATTTGGTTCGTTTGAGTTTTCATCCAGATACTCGACGTATTCGAATTCTGTTACGGCGTCGTCAGTATCGTATTCTTCAGCAAGATCGAGATAATTTTTAGCTGACATTTATTCTATAATCGCTACACAAAATTAAAAGGCAGCAGGAGTCGTCGGCTTTGTTTTATTTACAAGTTTACGTACTATTTCTTCACCATGTGGCGATAATAATTTTTTTGTTGTAGCTATCATAGCTCGTTTTGTTTCTTTTGTTGTCGCAATATCTGATATTGCTCGTTTTATTTCCAATGTTGAAGGTCCTCTGATCTTATCAGCGATCTTTTGTCCTACTGCAGTGCCTGCTGAACTGGCTGCACCTGTCGCAAAAGCTTTACCTGCGTCAAGTGCAATTGGTGCTACTTTACGCGCAATTCCTGGTATATTTTCTATAATTTTAGTAAATATGTTTCCAAAAAATTCGCCTACGATTTTTCTTCTATAAATTTTTTTGGTCTCATCTTTGTCTATAAAATATAGGCTCACAAAATTGACTACGCTATTGATGATTTATACAGTGTGCAGGTGTAAATAATACGTGACAATTTCGTTGTTAAGATCTATTTTTCTACCTGATTGATCTGTTAATTGCATTGTTATACTTGTTATTTGATTTTCAAGATTAATCGGATAATAAATAACTTGACGTGGATTAATTTGCATGATCGATCCTGGTGGAACGTCCGGTGAAAAGCTATATATCGTTTGTCCTCTACTGCCCTGGGCTGAGTAAGATCCAGAAGCAATAGAGCAATTTATTAATATTGTGTTTACTTCTGTTATATTTACTGGCAGTTCACCGTTATATGTAACAGCTTCACCAAGACTATTATAAATTTTATGGAGAAATCCTATCAGTGATGCGATACTTTTTGGTGATGTAGAATCAATCATCGTATCATTTTTTAATGTTATACTAACTCGTAATATGTTATAATTTGGTGTTAGCTCAAAATTATCAGCTATACCGCCCGCTTTTGTTATCAGCTCCTTTATCGTCTTATTTAGATCAGTGAGGTTATAAGCTCCTTGTGGAATTTTAAATGTTTTCCATCTATCATCAGCTACGATGTTTATAAACCTAAACTCATCATTTACTCCAGTTTTTACGTTAGCCATAGAATTCCATGCTGTGCAGGAAATTAGTCCAATCTCATACTGTTTTTCAGGATCAAGTTGTATTGGCGGATTGTAATAAACAGAAAAGTTTGCGCTGTTTCCTGTTGTCTGCGACGAATCAAGTAATAATGTTGTTGATGTTAGTGACATTATATTAATATTTTTAGACAAGATCGCTATGTAAAATTTCATACTCGGATGATGCCAGTAATCCGCTCGATCTAAGATGATCTAGTATATCAACAATTTCGTTATCGATCTCTGTGCTTTCATTACCAGCTTCTTTTGATGATATCAACAACATAAGTCGGTCGACTATTTCTGCGTTTGATGTAAAAACTTTAACTCCAGATCCAGTGGTTTCTTCTGGTAATGTTGCATCTCATTCGTTTTCATATTTATCAAATAGTCTTTTAAAAGTCCAGCCTTAGTATAACCTCCTGGGTAATTTCGATATCGATTTGCTGTTTTTAATAAATTTTCAGCAATAATTCCTTCTCTTATTGTATCTGACAGAGGTAATGCTTCTCTTACTTTTTTAACATTTTTAATTTCTTCATCAGCTTTCAAAAAATCATTATATACTTTTTGTAAAATATCTATCAGTTTTTTGTAATCATCTTCTGGCCAATCTCTAATGTCATTAAGATCTTTTAGATTTTCTTTTGTTAAATATTTTTTAATAAATTCGTTTTAATCATCATCATATATTGTTACTCTAGCTTGTTTTCTATAAAATCTTATAGATTCTCTAACAGGCAATATTGTTATCATACTTTCTTGGACCATTTTTTGTTTCTCCGACACATCTTCTAGTAACCTCTTCAGCTCAGCTGGATTAACCGTCATTCTTGCTATCTCACGTTGAAGTTCAAGAGGATTGTTCATTAGCCTGTCGAATTCGGCCTGTCGTGCAACGGTATCAGCAATGTGTCTTACAAGTTCGTTTACAATTTTTATGGTTTCCTCTTTCGATCTTTCTCCAAGTAAACCTAACAAACCTTTTTCTTGTAATTTTTTAAGTTCGTCTGCGGATAATGTTGATATTTCTGGTTGCTTGCCAAGTACTGCTTCGGTAACAGGTTTAAAAAGTTTAGCAGTTTCTTCCTCTGCTTGAACTTGTCCACGTCGAGCTTCTTCTACTTTTTTCTTAAAAGCTGCTCGAGTTTCAATAAATTTCTTTAGCAATTCGATTTTTTGTTGATGCTTGTCCATTATTTTCTATACGCTTTATAAAATTCACCTATAGAAACGTGTTAATACAACAACGGAACATCTTAGCCGGATCACGCGCTAGTTTGTCAAATAAAAAGAAATTGTATTTGTCTTTGGTTGCTTGATGATATAATTCAATAAATTTATCTTTTGTTACATCACCGCATTGCTTGTTTGCAATATTTCTTACATCAACATTATCCAGTCCGGGAAATAATATTAAACAACCAGTATTTCGTCGAATAAATCTATTGACGTTGTAAAAGCCTTGGGCGAGATAAACAGAATTACATCTTTTATTACGCGACAATGAAAAACAAGATCTGATCTTGTTCATCTCCTCGTTGTTTAGCGGAATATCGTCAAATACAATTATTTTATGTTCAGATGAATCAAGTTGATTAACTGGAATTAGTTCTTCTGGTTATTTTATTAAAAATATATCATCGCCAGCGTCAAGTTCATCACGAAGTTTATCATTATAATCGCTCAGTAGATCATACTTATCCTGCTGTGGGTTAATTGTGTAAATATATACCTTGTCATAGTTAAAATTATTGTTGAGTAAAAGATTTAATAACAAATTTGTTTTACCTGATCCTGTACGACCGACAATAAGATAATGGCAATCTGGAAGTTCGTTATTATGTCTATGATTAATCAGTCGTTCGGTATCAAAATTTAATATCTCCGCCATTATTGTTATATAATTTTATGTAATATAAAAATTGTACAACAATAAAATATAATGAGCTACTATACAAAATTTGGAGCATTATTAGTAGATTCATCGGCTGAAGGTCAGCAAGGTGACTTAACTAGATACGCAACTCTTGATCAGCTCAGAAATGAAATCAATAATTTATTAAATATCACAAGTGTAGATCAAAATGAAGTCGTCGTTTTCCAGGACAAACAAGGACGATTGAAGACAAGTAATATACAACTGTCGGATGTACGTATACGAATTCCCACCGCAGTTGTTAATAATATCATTACTTTTACTGACCAAGGTAAGATACAAGATTCCGGTAAGTCAGTTAACGATTATGTTAAAAAAGCTGGTGATTCATTCACGGATACATTATCATGAATCGAAATAAAATTATAGACCTTGGAAACCCAACCGCAGATACAGACGCAGCAACAAAAAAATATGTCGATGATCAAGAATCTAAGTACGTATTAGTCAACGGTGGTATAATGCGTGCATTTCTCAACATGAATAATAATGGTATTAGTAATCTTAGAACACCAGAATCAGATTTTGATGCTGCAACGGAAAAATACGTCGATGATAGCAATATCCCGATGACGATGTCATTAAAAACAATCAATGATGAAATGACTACATTAAATACTAATTTTTCTAGTCACGTACAACTGTTTATGAACTTTCGCCGAAACGTGAACAGAACCACTAAAGAATTTTTTGGAAGTCCACCAACTGTTGACATAAAACTCGCTGACATTAACGCAAGACTCAACGATATTGTCAGTGGCATTCCTAATATCATTACTAAAACGAATCTGATTAAAATTCCTCACAAGAAGATTGTCAATGCGATATACACAGTAGCATCAGGATCGGCAACATGGACACTGGAAAATAACACTATCAAACATACCGCAGAAGTCACTGGTGTATACAGGCTGTCCGTATTTAGTAGTGCAAAATTTAGTATATTTACCACATATTTATGGCGTCATTCAAGCGATGCTTTCTCTGGAGTTGTATCTATAATGTTAAATAAAGATACCGAAGAAACGTTTCTGCTGGTAGCATCTGATAAAAAATTAACCGCAGCGTTCTACTGGTGGTGTCTGGAATTTGTAGCTGAAACTCCTCAATTAATCACTTAATCAAACCACTATTGTTAACAAATATCATATAATGAAAAAGAGTATAGCTGATTTCAATCATATTTCAAAAGAAATTCCAAAACAAGATGTAGACGCTCTAATGTAATATTACGGATATTATCATAAAAAACTTTGGTGCGTGAAAAAATGTTATAAATACTACAACAAAATACTTCGGATAATATCATATTTACCGTTATTGATGACTGGCTCTGGTATAATTTCAAGTGGAGCATCATTAAATCCATTTTTGTTAATAATATCAGGCGTTGGTGTTTCTCTTTCAACAGCGTGTAAAAAAATTGAACCTCGGTTTGTGACTAAAAAAAATTCCTGCAAAACAGCTAGTATCACCTATAAAAAATTACTTGATCAGATACGATCTTACTTACGGGGTATAAAATATGATATGGACGATTTAATACGCGAGTTTCGTACTATTGACAGTATGTTAACAGATATCCTACCAATGAGAGTAGGCAGGTATGAAAACGATTATCAAAAAAAGTATAGTGAAATAAAATAATTTTCACTTACCTGTTCGCTCGGTGAAGATGTCCTCTTGAAGTGTAGCAGTGCAATGGCTAGAAGAAAATTCTGACCGCCTTTTATACTGCTGTTCTGGAAAATCCGTTTGGAAATTCCCTATCTTTTACCTGATCTAGAACATTCTAGAAAATCACGTGATTGAGTCATTCTGGAAATTCCCTATCTTCTGCCTGATTCTAGAACATTCTAGAAAATCCACTGGAAATTCCCTATCTTCTGCCTGATTCTAGAACATTCTAGAAAATCCACTGGAAATTCCCTATCTTCTGCATGATTGGGTCAGCATAGTAGTAAGGGAAAAGGATGTGTTATAGCTCAGAGGCCCTCGGGTGGTGTGGGTGTGTGTGGGTGTGTGTGTGGAGAGAGGTCTCTGGGCTAGAACCAGCCTTTTCCCTTACTACTGCGTCATCATCAGACTGGTATAAAAGAAAAGGACATGGTCTGATTTGCCCTCTTAACCGTTGATTTGAAATTTACGTATTTTGTTTCTCGTTAGGGGCTCTTTTAGATGAATCCAAATATAGAGAAACATCAACACGCAAGGCGAAAATTTTTCACATAGATCTATTTATCTAGATATAAAATTAATACCTAAATAAAACTGTCCAATTAACATTGCCCTTTCCATTATGTATAAAGTGGTAGGTAAATAGAAGTGACTTTGTGTGTAAAGAAGGTTGCCGTGGAACAAGAAATTACCAAAAACCTTGTTGGCAAAAGAGGTGCTACGTATTCCCCCACTTTGTTGGGGGTGGGTTGTAATGGAATTTGGTTATCGTTATCTAGAGGGTGATCGCCTTCGGTGTTATTGCCCGGATCGAGTAAATATCAATATAAAGTGTGAAATTTATAGGTGGAATAGATAGAGATCTGAGCAGATATATAAAAACAAAATGACACGAGCCCCTGTACATGAAAATAACAATTTTTAATCAATTACATAAACAACCGTGACAATGCATTACATTAGGAAGATACACTTCTTTTTGAAATAAATCATTCACCGAATTTCAAACACAAATATACTTATATTAATAGCCGATCTGTTTTAAATGATAGAATTAGTTCATCATAGAATCGAGTGAACAATCGAAGTCATTGCCTTATTCAACTTCATAACCTGATTATTTCCGGTTCATTACAAATTTACTGTGGCTGTTATTCTTGGTCCTTTCCACTTTTCTTTTTCACTTCTCCAAACTCTCTATAGTCTAGCCTCTTTCGGCCCTCGAACTTTGTGTGGGTAGGTGGATATGTAAGTACGTGAAACGTAGATACTTCGATAGGTCGGTACGTGGGTAAGTCCCGTAGAACTATTTCACCTTGTGTTTTCAAGCTTCGCTCGCTTCTACCGCCAAAATTGTGTCCGTCGACTTTCCAGACATCCGATCCCTTGGATAATTATTTTACGATTGAATTTCTTCTAAATTCGACCTCGGAGTCTTCTACCTTTGTTTTCTCTTGCAGAAAAGTGTAGACTGACTAGAAATTTTGCGATGGGACATATTAAAACCAAGGATTTCGTGTGGGAATCACGCCTCTTATTTAGCGTAACCAATCCGGATTAAATATATCTCCCGCCTTTAATAACTAGGCGCCAAATTGTAGTCTGCGTGACCTCTACATTTCGAAATAACTAATTCTGGAAAATCTCAAATCTGACAATTTCGATACAAAATCGAAGTTAACCTTTCCTTCCAGTCTGTCTGACGATTAAATAAAGGAATGTTTAATTAAGAATCGTTTCTCTCCTGACACAGCCATTGACAAATCCGTGCATTATGGTGATTTAAACATGCTCCGGTCCCCATAAATCTAATTAATCGTTCACCTGCCCAAATTAATGTGCTCTTCATAGATCGACAGAAATTTGCACCCTTACAAGAGGGTTCAAGGGAACCAAGCCAAGTTACTGAACACGCTTTCTGACACACTCCAACAGTGCCGGATTACCAGATAGGCAGAGTAGGCACCGGCCTATGGGCCCCACGCCTTTTAGGGGCTCCGCGACAACGGATCAAAATGATATTGAATTGATTTTATCTTGACGTATTAGGAGATAATTTGCGAGGGAGGCCCCCAAGATTTCGACTGCCTAGGGGCCTCCACAGGGTTTAATCCAGCAATGCATTCCAATAACAAAGTAAGTTGCCGGATGTGTGTGTGTGTGTGTGTGAGAGAGAGAGAGAGAGAGAGAGAGAGAGAGAGAGAGAGAGAGAGAGAGAGAGAGAGAGAGAGAGAATTTCTAGATCTTCCTGACATTCCAATATGTGCCACAGAACCGGACCACTATCGTGGCGTGACAAAAATTATCCGGAATCATTCGATTGATAGTGTGATTGTCTTTGTGTTGAGTAGAGGAAACTGGTAGATCGAAATGGCTGTAAGTTTTTCTAGTTGTTTTCAAACACAGCATATTGTCCATATCAGCAAAGCTGAGTTTCGAGTCTGTCTT
>JAECUM010043956.1:0-28905 GCA_016617855.1 Megalonaias nervosa
AAACACATATTTGAATGATCCGCTCTACAATTTAGTCATCAAAGCAAGTGTAAACGTTTACATTGTTACGTGTAGGCTCGTACAATAATAACAAGAGAAAAGAGTGAAGACAACAAGCTTTGTATATTTTAACAAAATAATTTATTTCCCTAGAAAACAATGTAAAAATTGAGAATAGGACTTACGGTTCGTGAATATAATCCAAAATTTATTCCTGAGAATGAAAAATACAAGTCCTATCACTAAATAGTTCTATTAGAATCCAGGTTCGAATCTTGACAACGTTCCAGTATGGAAGGCGATGACGTCAGATGTGGTCCTTGTACAGATAGCAACAATTCCTCAATTGAATCACAGTTTACGTTTCCGAATAATTCCAGAATAAATTTTCACTGAATTTCTTTCTCCCAGAATTTATAAAACAGTACACTCGTTTGGTTTTCTAGAGAATAAAAAATTATTAAATTCCAAAAACAAATGAACTTCAAAAACAATCTGGTTTGAACAATAAAAAAACCTATCCAGCCTTCAAGGTTTCCGAAATACAACTGACTGACGAGCGCTCAGAAAGGGTTATTATATCCGACAAATTATCATCCCGTTCTCGCGAGATAGATTACGTGGTCTCTTAACACTCGAACAACGCAATAAGAAAAATGTCATTTGTCACGTAGGAAGAACCCCTATCTACTCTAACTCTGAAATAAATTTAAAAATAAAACATTGTTTATTCAGACTAGACGAAATGACCTTGGCAATAGCCAATCGTTTTCGCGTAGCGCTTACACTACCGCGGACCAAGGTAAACTAAAAATATTGCTCATGTAACATGTTTTACGTCTTAGATAAACATAATTACTGAAAAAGAATTTCGAATCCCGTGAAAATAATCATTACAATAAAATGTAATGAAACAAAAATAAAATGAAAAAGAATTTTAAAACTAACACACAAGCAATTTAATTACATATACATAACAACATGTAATTTGGTCCCCAGTCAAGACTCTTCTCAACCGAGTGGGTCACCGGAACAATTCTGACTATATAAAATATACAAATTTTTATGACTGCAAACCTGTTTGTTCCGTTTTCGTGAAGTTTTAGCCTGCTAAATTTATTCTGACAGTTACAATGTTACAGGAGAATAAACGACGATATTAAAAATAGTTATGCCAATTAATAATCCAGGTATTCATCTAAAATCCAGTAAAATAATCGACCATGTCGTTTCAAATGTTATGCGTATTTAATTTGTATTGCGTGTTGGCCTATTGTCCATGATTATATGTTATGTATATCGATATTGAGTGGTTGACCTCTGTAAGTAATTGAATTTATGGAACTGAATTTATGCCCTAAATTACTAATGTCTTGTATTTTGGTAAACAACATGTTACATAGCTAATAGTCTTTGAGTTTAGTTTATATCATTATCACGTGTTTACAGAAGTTGAGTTTAAGGTCTAGTTCTTCTTCTTCTTTTTTTTTTTTTTTTTTTTTTGTTTTAGAAAATAAGAATATTCTAGAAGCATGTAATTTAAGAATTTGATGAGAAAATGACCTCCACCCTGGTTCTGTTACTATGTCTTAGCTTTTTATATAAATGTTTTTCATTTTAGAATTACTCAGTCAAATCACAACATCAGTATTAGTGAAATCTATTTTAGTTGTTTTCAGTTCGGAGGATTTATTTAAGTTATTCATTGGAGTTACAAAGTGTTCGTTAATACTTTTCGGACTAACTCACTTGTTTGTAATTATTGTGAATTCATTGAATGACATTTTGGATTATATCATTGTAATAAATCAAGACTGTTATCACATCAGCACTATTCCATGCTATTTGTACATCAACAGCTTCAAAACTGGAATTCATTTGGAACACCACTGGAATTATCCGGAATGCTCTATAGTTTTGGACTTGTGACTTAACGTTTTGGACTGATTGTGATTTAATTCACAAATTCTTTTAAAATTGTAAATTTGTATTCGAAGGAAATAAATTATTTGTGAAATATACTTAAAGACCATAGAGGCGTAACACAAGCATGCCAGCATTTATTAACTTTATCTTCAGCCTATATATTTTATATAACTCAGCCCTTCATTTTGTTAAATATTGATTTTCAATGTTACTATGTAGGTCATGTACTACATTCAAATGTTAACGTGTATATAGCATGTACAGTTAATTACATGTTAATAGTCAGTTTGTAGATGAGGCGGACAGGTGGGTGGTGTGGCGGCAAGAATAATTGATGAGTAGCAAGAAAATAGCGGGATAGTTAGATTTTACACTAGTATATTTGGAATTTTGAATGATATGCCCGTAATACAAATTAATACAGTTAATTTAGGTGGTTGAGTAATGGTCCAGTATTGTACCATCTTTTGCTTCTGTTGTTATTACTCTGCGCCTTACAGGTTTCAAATATTTTAATATGAAGTACACATCGTAGTTGTTGAGTTTCTGTACCATGCCCAAACAGGTGGACTCTGAACTCCATTTGTTTGGCAAGATATCCTTTAGACACTTGCCGGACTAAATGTTGAAAAATCCCAGTCACAAGAACCATCATATATTCGTGGACATATTGGTCACAAAATCTGATTGGTTTTTTGTATTTGGAAATTTAAAGGAGACGTACAGGTGCTGTAAAGCAACAACGCCATGCCAACTAATTAGGTTGAAGGTTTCAGTTATTTGCCTTTGGTAGCATTTAGCGTCCGCTTCAGATGATGTTTGAACCCAAATGGAACCTTTAATTGCATGGGGATTATTTGGAGAGGTAATTAGAATAAATATTATTATTTATACTTGTTGATTGGTGATTTTGCTGTATAATTTTGGCAAATGGTAAAAAGTTGTAGAAAATATGTGAAGATAAACGAGATTAAACATAACCAACGACAAGACAGGACACGAAAAAGGGACCCTCCCCGAACAAAAAAATATAAACAACATACAAAATGAAAGACCTGCTAAAGAGTTTGCTCAAGGAGACGAAATATTAGAATACAGCAGATCCATTATTTTAATAGATATTATAGGGAATCAAATGCTTGAGTTAAAAACATTTACCCGTAATTGGTTTCTTTATTAGATAAGATTAATCACGCCAAAGTCAACCAACCGCTCTTGAATCCCCATGACATATATCCGTGTGTGATATTTAGCTTCCTGGCAGCATCTTGGCATCCAAATCACTAATACGTTCACATTTTCGTTGATCATATCTGTGTAAGAATTGCAATAATTTTGTTTGTAAATTTCGTCATTGTACTACCTAACGGGTGGAATATTTTGAATCATTTGACCACGTGGCTTTTATAAAATATCGAGAAGTGAATAAAAGTGTATTTAAATCGCTGTTCTTTTCCTTCATGACTGATTGTGTTATCGTTTTCATCATGTATGTGTATATGTACCAGTAGGTGTTCCTATACAGAGTTACAGCAGACGATAATGAGAAATATACGGCACTCTGGCATCAGAATACTTAATCTTACTAAACTGTACAGAAAACAAAAATACCGAGCAGGAAGGATTATTTTCTATCCTCAGCCCATCACGATTTTAAACGCCTTTTGCAGCAAGGGTACAGATGCACTAGCCTACAGTTGAATACATAGGAATTACAATATTACTACGCGCAGAAAAAGTGTTCCATTACTTCATTTTCTGAACGCGGCATTGTCATGCATGATCTGCATCCTAATATGAACTAAATCAAGTTTTCTTCCTTTAAAGATTTCATGTCATCGTTACATTAATTGGTTGGACGGTCTCGTGTGTAATTTGAGTTCAAGTAGGATGGACGACGGTAACGGTCCTCGTTATGAATCTATTGAAAATAGCATTTATTTTGTCAATCAAAATGATGATTTTCTAATCGAAATCAAATCATCGACATATCTGGATGCTTTCTTTAGCTGGAGTTAAAAGGTGAATAACCCAGTGTGCACAGTATACAGTATAAGAATATCAATAGAAGAGCAGCTCGAGACGAGAGAAGTGTTCTCTTTTTTTGTAGTATTGATCCATTCGCAAGGATTACAACCTTTTCACAGCCGAGGACAAATACTTTCCGCTTCTGTTTTTTTATGTATTCCAAGGCTTAAATGTCTGACTGTGAAATAAAATGTTTCCATACATACAAATGTTATGTTTCAATTGAAAGGGGCCATCAAATTAGACATTAAATACAATATAAATCAAATTAAACTTTGAATACAATATGAATCAAATTAAACTTTGAATACAATATAAATCAAATTAGACTTTGAATAGTATATAAATCAAATTAGACTTTGAAATACGACATAAATAAAATTAGACTTTGAAATACGATATAAATCAAATTAGACTATGAAATACGATATAAATCAAATTAGACTTTGAAACACGATATAAATCAAATTAGACTTTGAATACCAAATAAATCAAATTAGACTTTAAATATATTACAGATCAAAGAAATAATTTTAGGAATAAAGCGTTGTTCTCTTTCAGATGAAAAAAATACTTTAAACAGGACACGCAACTGTTTCCAAAGAAGCTCTTTTTATATAGATATTATATAGATATCTGTAAAAAAAATAAAAGTCAGAGGGGAGTTAGTGAAGTTTGATAAAACGTATGAAATAGCTTTTCGACCTAGCGTGTATTGTTAAATAGTTCAGTAAATAATATAAATATATAATATAACGGTCTAAATTACATAACTGTTTCAAATTATAGATGCTCAGGTGTTTACTTAATTTATAAACGGTAACCTGACATAGATACTCGAATGCTGTAGTAAAATCCAGATGAGCAAAGTTAGGCCCACTCGGTTATTTTCTTATACCATAAGAATGTCCGGTAACTTAGTAAGTAGGTCTCTTGACATCTGTATAATTCATTTTAAAGTCATCTGTTGCGGCTATGTGGTCTTAAACTACTGAACAGAAAAGAGCGAAAACCAACAAGTTTTGTAAAATTTAACAAATAATTTATTTCCTTATGATACAAAGTGAACAAATTAAAAAGAACTTACAGTAGTGTGATTTAAATCCCATAATAGTCCTAAAGGTTATATGCCAAGTTCATAAGTTCCAATTGAATTTCAATGCTATTCCAAATAAAGTCCAATATTGAATGTGTTGATGTGCATGTAGTCTCGAACGTGGTAATGTGCCAATGACCTGTAGTTTGATGGTGTGCTTTCTTCTGATGTATCACAATACTATAGTCTAAAAATGTCCTTTCATGAATTGCTATACTTCTAAATTAATGTCTCTGTCCAAGAATATAACTGATGAGCACTTTGTAATTCCAGATAATAATAATTGGTATACCGGTAAATAATTCCACCCAAATGAAAATCTGAACACAACAATAAGATTAATTCAGCTTCAAGATTTTTAATGCAAGAATGAGAAATTTCTCAGTACAAAACATTATATAAAAAGCTAATAGAACCAGCATGAGGTAAGAAGTTTATTTCTAGAACACTCTAAGCTGTCAAGAAGATAAGGTCTATTACTAAATCTATAATAAAGAATATGGCACACATCAGGTAAACCAGGTTTTTCCATGGGGGAATACCAATGTCCTAGACTCAGAGTAAGATAAACATGTTTACTTCCATTGATAATGATCCTAATAATTAATCTAATCTCACAGAGAAATATTGCAATTTACTATGTTGTTATCAAAATCAATGTCCCAAGTCAGGTACACAGTGAACGTGATTTTGGACAAGGTCAAGTACAAAATACAAATGTATAAAACATATATTCATTAAGAAAAGCCAACAAATAATACAACTAAATACACATAACACAAGTTAAGAGTACAGCTTGCAGGAAAGAATAGAACAAGACACATATGACACAAACGGTGCCTGGAAATTCTTTAAAATAAAAGTACACTTCATGAACGTTTTTCATGAATATGTTATGCAGTTATTGTGTGTTCGGAAATTAATGATATATTTTCATAGTATTAAATCATACTGAAGTTGTTTATTGTTTCCACCGAGCAGGATGACTATAACTTTGAGTCTCAATTTACATGCTAGAAAAGCGAGAAAGCTTTGCCATTTAAGGTTGAAATATTAACATCTGGATTTCCGTCTGGATACAAATTGGACTCGGGTTTTTTTTACTCAGTTGGAAATTTAAATGTTGTATGTCGGATTACGCTTGGTTTTTCCGTTGTTTTAGATATCGACCAGACTAAGCGTCATTGAAACAACTGTCTGGTATAAGAAAATTGAATCTGTTGCTGAAATTGTGGATCATAAAGTGTTCCAGTCTTCCGCAAAGAGGATCTCTACTAAACCAAGTTCAAAAATACTTTGACAAAACCCAAGGAAATAAGCATGTGCGATTAAAATGACACAATCATTTTTACAAAAGAGCTGAATCGGAAATAAGATTCGAATAACTAAAACAAAAATAAATCCAATTTTGTTTTCATTTCATTGCAACATGAAATAGCATCTTAGCCGAGAATATATCTGGAATTGTCACTTTATTTCATACGATTGTTTAATTTGTATCTCTTGCTTTTCTCACAGTGTTCAAATTTGTATTTCTTGCTTGTCTCGCAGTGTTCAAATTCGTCTATCGCTTGTTTCACGGTGTTCAGATTCGTATCTCTTGCTTGTCTCACAATGTTCAAATTCGTATCTCTTGCTTATCTCGCAGTGTTCAAATTCCTATCTCTTGCTTGTTTCACAGTGTTCAGATTTGTATCTCTTGCTTGTCTCGCTGTGTTCCAATTCGTATCTCTTGCTTTTTCGCAGTGTTCAAATTCGTATCTCGCTTGTCTCGCAGTGTTCAAATTCGTATCTCGCTTGTCTCGCAGTGTTCAAGTTCGTATCTCGCTTGTCTCGCAGTGTTCAAATTCATATCTTTCGCTTGTTTCGCAGTGTTTAAATTCCTATCTCTTGCTTGTTTCACAATGTTCAAGTTCGTATATCTTGCTTGTCTCATAGTGTTAAAATTCCTATCTCTTGCTTGTTTCACAGTGTTCAAAGTCGTATCTCTTGCTTGTCTCGCAGTGTTCAGCCTAGAGAGACTAGGACATGATGGTTGGTAATGGTTAGTCGCTCATCATAAATGTTTGAAATATGGCTGTGGGACTGTAGATTGCACGCTTTTAACACGTGATAAGAAAATTCAATGTTTTGCCTTAGATTAGATATTTCATATATATGTTTTCTCCTATGCACTGATTGCCGATTTGCAATGTTTCATAATCTAGTAGAGCTGTGGGATTTCATACCTTAGTTTCACGGTTTGTTTACCATTCCATTCAGTTCATTGCCAAAAGAACACAGCCTCCACTACACCACTCGATATTTCTAGTCGCATGTTATACAAATCAGACTAAAATATTCAAAATCAAAGTGTTCTTTTTATATAAAATGTCCAATAATTGTCGTCATGACATTTGACCTGCCTTGAACTAGAGAGAAATGGCTTCTGTTGTTGCAAAATCTATATTGGTAATTAGAGTTTATACTTCACACCTTAGCATATCACAAAGTGTCAGATTTTCCAGGTTGACAGAATATTTTGTGTAATTTGAAAATTTAATTTACACTGTACCACATTGGTTCACTTGTAATTTAATTAGACCTTCGCCTGACACCTTAATCTGTCGACATAAATAACAAGAAGGTGTTAAGCTTCTTCTGCGTCAAGAATTGGAATTGCAGTTTTGCGCATATTATTCACATGGTTTCAACACATTTCAGTTTCTGCGAGAATATCGATTTTGATGCTAATAGATCGAAACATTCGCCCCTAATTACTTTATTTAAAACTCAGTAAGTCAGAATGTGTGTGTGTCAGACAAGAGAGCAAGCTTATAGGCTTCATTACTTTCCCCCAACCGACACAAATTGAACACAACACATTGGACCCATTTATGAGCGGTATTATTTCAATGACTGTAGTTATGGAAATACAGGAAGTAATACATGTCCTTTTCGATCTATTCATGCCGCGGTATTACACTACTATCAGGCCCAGACAGACGTACGCAAAAACGAAAACGTAGAGAGGTCAAAAAAGGTGATAAGCGGACTAACAGAGTGACAGTAACTTGTACATTTTATATTGTGATTTATCTTAAGACTTTGATCACATCACCATGTCCCAGGCCACTACAGGAACATCAACGCATTCAGCGCTGGATCGTATTTCAAACACCACTAAAATATAATTATAATTTTATTAATTAGGGCTGGTGATAAAAGTTTTTTGACTGTTTAGGGATTTAATTCGCATTAATTTAGTTCGTTTTAAATTTACACTTTTTTCTAGGAAACTGAATTATTTGTTGAATTTATCAAAACTTGTTAGATTTCGCTCTTTTCTATTACTTAATTTAAGACCATAGATTCGTAATTATATGCTTTGATAGAGTGCACTTGATGAATAAAGCTGTGGTATCCATTAGGCATTTGTTGTGACTGTAGATTTATAGTGTCGTAATTTTTAATGGGCGTGTTTTCATAATTAAAAATAGAGATCCTCTTTTGTTTGTTTGTTCCTTTCTTTCTTTCTTGTTTAATATCAGTCTGCAGATGTGTTTAATGTTATATTTAGAAAACCGCACCGGTAGCCTAAGTGGTTGCAGCATCCGCCTCCGATGAGGAAGGTCTTGGGTTCGAACTCCGGCCGAGTGATACCAAAGATTTATAAAATGGTACTAGCAGCTGACTTGCTTGGCGCTCAGCGTTAAGAGGTTCGCGATAGGACTGGTCGGTCTGGTGTCAGGATAATGTGACTAGGTGGGACATGATTCCACATGTCTGCGGCATGATGCCCCAGTGCTTGACATCACTATAAACTGTCACGCTGAAGACATCATAGCAGTATGACTGGAATATTGTTAAAGCTACGTTAATACCCCCACCCCACCCCACACACTTTATTTCTTCCTTCTTTCTTTCCTTTCTTTCTTTCTTCTTCTTCCTATTATTATTATTCTTATCATTACAAAGCCATTTATTAGCGTTGATTATTCCGTACATTCCAATCACTTGATTATACCGTACATTCCAATCACTTGGTTATTCCGTACATTCCAATCACTTGGTTATTCCGTACATTCCAGTCACTCGATTATTCCGTACATTCCAATCACTTAATTATTCCGTACATTCCAGTCACTTGATTATTCCGTACATTCCAGTCACTTGATTATTCCGTACATTCCAATCACTTGGTTATTCCGTACATTCCAATCACGGGGCCCCGAGTGGCCGAGTGGTCTAAAGCGCTGACCGTTACGGATCGCTGCCATCTCACCTCTGTCTGCGTGAGTTCGAGTCCAGGCTCGGCTAATGTGGGTATGTGAGAAAGCCTGCCAGTAGCTTCTCGTGGGTCGGTGGTTCTTCCCGGGGTTTTCCAGGGTTCTTCCTCCACCACTAATACTGGCCGCCATGTATAGCCTATCTTGTGCTGAAAAATGGCGTTAAACCCTATAACAACAACAACAACAACAACAACAACATTCCAATCACTTGATTATTCCATACATTCCAATCACTTGATTATTCGAATCACGTGCTGAATAAATCCAGCATTATAATGAATGTTTTGCTTTCTGGATCAAAATGTTAGAGGAAATCACAAGAACAAAAACATAGAGCCTGTTTTAGAATATCAGAAAAAATGTGACAAATACAATGAATGAAGACTTTTTTTTTAAATTCTATACATTTTATTAAATGCACGGCATAAACCACAGAGGCAATTGATTATCAAGTTTTAGAAATACTGACACCAGTTCACTTTTATGTGAAGAAGTACCTATTCAGCGTCCTTTACGAGCACCAAAGAAGCACGTTGCTGTATGACGAGTTTGAAGATTTAAATATATAGTCTGTGAGATTCCCTTGGTCCAGCTAACGTTGATATGAGAGAAAGCTTGTCAGTAGCTTCCAGTGAGTTGGTGGTTCTTCCCGGGTCCTACGCGGGTTCTTCCTCCACCAAATATACTGGTCGCCATGTATAGCCTATTATATGCTAAAAAATGGCGTTAAACCCATGAAAGAAAACCAATATATTATAACCCAGTACCCAGACGTTTGTCTAATGTACGTTCTCAATTACACAACATTTTAAAAAAAAAAAAAATTTGTCTTGCATTAACTAAATGTGTTTATTATCAGTTATCTGCGGCGAAATTGCCAAAAAAGCTTACTGTGGAACGTGTGCTATTTCTGACACAGCCCAACTGGACCTCACCAAGCTGAATACATATGCTGTTGTTACTAACGTTCACTTGCAGCTGGCCTGCACAAGCCAGCCAAGTTATGAATCTTTTATCCAGTACATTCATCATATGTATTAATTATTTCCAGACAGGCAGCATCTTTAAACGTGCCAAATTATGTCTTCATATCTTTCACTGTCAGCATTCATTGTATTTGCATTAGTTGATTTGTTAATGCAAATAATAGTGTTCTTTTCACAATATGTGTTTAACTTGATCCTGTTTTGTTGCCTGTGAGAATACCTGTTTCTATTTTGAAACCACCCACTCTTATTTGTACAGGAATGCAACATGTATACTGACCATAGTATATAATCATGTGATATGAGAACAGAAGTGGACAGAAGTGAATAAGTACACGAGTTTGAAATCAACCTGGACAAAAAACTAGTGTATTGAAAGACAGTCTGGCAGATACTAATACAATTCAATTTGTACTCGAAACACGTGATTGATGAACTCTAAACTATCTCATTTACTCGAGTTGATTTAAGTCCCAAAGGACATGCTTCTTTATACCTGCTTTCGTCCGAGTAACGAGCGTATTAGTTTCCTTCAACACATTAACACAACTGAAGGAAAAATTTACGAAACCAGAGCGCAAAAAGTGTCGAAGCGTTGAAACACTTAACGCAGACACTGTACCATTCTGTAAGAAAACGTGCATCAGCCAAGCAGATTGTTACAATGAATCCAAACTGATGTAAATGAATTTAGTCAAGGAGAACGTGGACTTTGATGGATCGTTTGTGATTTAAATCATTTCTTCATAAAATGTTATAAGATATAATGTGTTTTGACATAGATATGAGGGATAATTGACACTGATTAATCATTTCACAGACCCATTGATTTTTAAAACGTAAAATACGTTTTGTTAGAAAGGCGTGGGTAGATGTATTGTGAATTAATACTGTTTTTTTCATGAAACCGGAGATCACATCACATTGAGAAGAAAGTCCTAAAGCCTATCTCGACAGATGTAATTGGATTCCTTCTACAAATGAAATATCTGGTACTTTGGATTGGAAAGGTCTTGTATAAAATCTGACTTTATGATGTATTATTTTAAATTCATTAATAGAGATTTTCATGTAATGTAGGACTGTACAATGCTATCACCACTGAAGTCCATTGGCTTATTTGTTTCGCGCGGAACCTATTTTCTTAAGACGGAAATGTTACGTCCAGATAATTGTTCATTTCGATCACTGGTTCTTTGCATTTGATTAATTATGGAAACTTGCCTTGAGTGAACTAATCCCAGTCCGCTTGAATTTACAAAACTCTCTTTAATCCCAGTCCGCTTGAATTTACAAAACGCTCTCTAATCCCAGTCCGCTTGAATTTACAAATGTCTCTCTCTCTCTCTCTCTCTCTCTCTGGTACATTGCAACTTGCTCGTGAGATTATGAATTGGCTGGTACCTCCTTTCTCACTCTTATATTGAACAATTCATCTCTGGTGTCAATTTCAGGTCAACATGCACAGACGAAAATGAGCTGCTGAACGGTACCGGGAGCAAGACTTCTATAAAAGTAAGTTAACCATATATGATATTTGATTGCTTATTGATGCAAGGACAAAGAAATAATGAACAGATGATAATGGTCTATTGAAGAATCTTTGCTGGGCAAGCGAAGAGTAAACAATCGATAAAGTAGTATAACAATAATATTTGGGGTTATTAAAATTTGTGTAGCTAAGATAAATAAACTACTTCCATGTCACATGACTCTACTGTTTTTACCCTGATCGTCACACGTGAGTGTCTACGCTGTGTGACAATAATAAAAACATAATCACGCAAATAACAAACCAACACAGCCACATCAACAATCTGCCACTAGACTTGCAGCGAATTTAAGATAATTGATGTGCTTGATATTGGTTTGTTAAGGTAGGCAGAAAGGTGAACTGCATTCGATTACTTTAATGATATTTTACGTAGTAAAACATATTAGTTTACTAGTGTGTTTATGGTCCAGGCAATGTTTATTTTATTGATATTTACGAGGTGAAAACTCCATAGCTTACTAGTGAGGCTATCTAAGCGATATACTAGGCGTAAAAGACAGCGTTTATTCGATTAAAAAATCAATCACCTGTTTTTGGTCACTGGCACCACGCTTTCATATTTATACACTAATTCGCCTATGGTTTTCCATTTCCACCAGCACCATTTTCAACTTAGCCGTGCTAATCATGCGGCCAAATGAACAAGACAAGCAGAATATATCCGTTTCTCGCCGCTATTCTAGCACCGTTAGCAGCTGCTTCCTTAGAGGTTGCAAAAGTGACTGCGTTACGGGCAGTCGAAACTATATTCCAGATAGCTTTTAAAAAGTTGGAGACCGGATAGAGGTCTCCTAAACAAATAACCCTGGATATCTTCGACTACCCGGTACAACTCGCATAAAGCTATGCGTCCATTATCCGATTTCTACTTTTTAATGGCATACAGAATGTCTGTTATTAATAATTACGGATGTGACTCAACCCGACGGGACGTTTACGTGGATTTGAACAGGTTTGCCAACAAAGAGGACTTGGCTGAGTTTACCAGTAGGGTTGTTGCTGACGTTGACCATTGCGAGCATGTGATTTTCCAGGATCAAACTGGAAAACTTCAAACATATAAGGTGGACATTCTTCGTATTCTGCGAGGCACTGTTGCAAAGAACCTGGCTAAAATCGTCGAAAACGCGTAAATTAGAGACTCTGCTGTGTTGAGGGCTTCTGTGTAAAGGTAGGTGCTAGTCACTAGTGGTTGGTATGCGTAATGTGTGGATGCAAAGGTGCTATCAGCCACAACTTAACGACCACGCATTGTGACTTCAAAAGTGACGTATTATTAAGCATATGTGATCTTGTTATTGAAGGAGAGGAAGAAATGATTGGTATAATAAATGGCAGACTGTTTTCACTGCTGTTGCAGCACTACCAACTCGAAGTCAGATTAGAGTTATAGTATTAACATGGGTAAATATCCGTCATGAAATGACAGGCATGAAAGTATGAATGGAATGTTGATACAACGATGAAGTTGAATTCCCGACAAATCTACCCCGATCGCATTCCCCGTTGATTATGTTAAGCCAGCATTAAGTCGATTAAGATTCAACAAGGACGCATTTCTTCGTGTCACAGTTTTTGGGTGAAGACGAGAACGATCGTTTCATGTATTATTTAATGATCTGATCAGTATAGTTCTGTATTAATGTAATGCCAGTCTCCCAGAACGCTCAATCGCCGGAGATATAGATATTTCCTAGGCAAAGATTTTTGTATAATTGTATGATTGGTTAGAGGTACATGTTCATGTTGCACCTGATCAGGTCAAGATGAGACTGCATTATTAATAGAAGAACTATGACAGTCCCCCGATGTACCGACGTGAGAAAATATTAAAAGCGGAACAGCAACTTCGAGATGAAATCACCAAGGGAACCGCACTACTTGGTAAATACAAACAATATGTATGTAGTTATTGATGGTATTGGCGAAATCGCCGTAGCATCCACCGTTGATCTGGATGTGGCGAGAATCACGACTTCGGCAACTATTAAAGGTACTCCAACAGGAATTGTTGTTGAAGCCACATCAGTAGTAACCGGTGTGACTGGTGGCTCTGGTAAAATACTTTCAATACGATTACCTTCACGAATACTTGTCTATTTGGAACTTCTGGCTGCCGCACAAAAGTGTTTCAGTACAATTAATCAATTCTAGTTAATGCTTTTGAGAATAAATCAATTAGCATGGCTGAGTTCGAAATGGAAAACCACAATCAACATCGTGCACAGATACGAAACCGAGGCGCCAGAGACCCAAAACAACTAACTGATTTACAGGCAGTGAAAATCGAGTAACTGTTTACATGTTAGCTAGTATACATTGATCAGTCTGCCAACATGTTTTGCAAGTGTATTTCCCGAAGGGGGAGGTTCACCGCTGGTTCAAGATTATAAACACTAGAAAATACTCTCTAGATCAGTGATAAATTTCCACGTTAGAAAATAACAATAAAATGTTCATTATTCCCGTTTTCTAATAAATTAAATATGGTACACAACTTCATCGAAAGCCTTTTCTGCTTCCGCTTTTAACTCTTTATGTCATGAATAAGGGAAAAAAATAGGTGGAAATCTGAGTGAGAGAAAAAAATACTTTATACTAGGTGAAGCCCTTGATTTGAACTTACACCAAGTAACCCATTTAATGCTTTCTTTTGGCATTTTATAAAAACAATTACAATCAGGTTTTAAAAACAGAAATTTATTTAAAATAATAAAGTATCTGAAGGCCTCTTTCTCTCTCACAGTTCGCAATTCAGGCAGAAAAACAAAGAGATAGATAATTTGATTTTATGGTATGCCACCCCAAACCCCACCCCAGATCTGTGTATGTATATATATATATATATAGATATAGCGCGTGATTTAATTAACCGAATTAACTAACTACGAAGGAGTGATCTTATAATAACTGTAACGGTCTGTTGGCTTGCAGAGAAAGTATAAGATTAAACTGGTACATTAATTAAGAGATCCACAGTTAAATGATTTACCTAATTCTGAAGGAGTTATATTGCAATCGCTAGTACTCTTTCATCTATTACCATCACTGTTAAAATAATTACATTTGCTTACAAGATTCGGAGCCTAATTTAGGAACCACACATAACACAGTGATCAGAACATTTAGTGGAACTCACTGTAGGAGATGACATTTCCATTTCTTTTCTTTGAGACATCACATAAACTTCCTTATCTTGTTCATTTGAAAGAAACCATTACAAAGAAACGTTTTATTGCAACCAGTCACTAAAAGTGCATCGCTGTAGGAAATAATACAACATAAATCTCAGAAACGTGACCAAGCAATTTCTAATTATCATGACAATCAGCAATATACACTTTGTAATTGTTGTTACCAGCATTTATTTCCAGCCTGATTGTCCGCTTTTGTCTCAGGCTCAACCAAAAGCAATCTTAGTTTTCATCGGATAAAATACTTTGAAAACCAGGAGATATAGTGAATTTAGCAGTCGAAAATTAACGTCCATGTATGTGGACGTGCCTAAAATGAATCCGATACATCTGTAACATGAATTCGTTCGGAAAGAGTTTGCGATGATCATTTAATTGAAGTGAAATCCTTTTCAGCTTCTTTAACAAGTTGTTTAATAGGAACCGGTTGTCTTTTGTCTTTTCTCCTGTATTAAGGATGGTATCAAAGATTTTTTCGCTCATTCCAGACTATTAAATATTCTTTAGCATCATCATCACAGGATTGGTTTAAGTTGGCATTGATCCTTACAAATAAAACACTGATCTAAATATGTCTTGATTATCTCCAATCTGGGTACAACGCATATTTCTTTTTGAATAATTCATTAATTCATGTAGGAGTGAAATTCACTAGCTTTAACATCGTTAGGAGATTTTTTTTAAGTGGAATTATTTTGATTGTGATTTAAATATCAACCATAATACTGAAACGATTTAGATGTTGATGTGTCGATCCCTTCTTCCGTATTTCTTGATAGAATCTAACTAAAACTTACCAGGAAGCTATTTAATCGTCCCTAGTTGTTGACAATACATTTTACAAATTCTTTGACGTAGAAATAAAACTCGTGTGCCAAAACTTTCTCTCTTTTCCTGACATTTCACCAATCGATTAATTAATATTTTGAATTCATTTATGTCGTTTAATTTGCCGTGATTTAAGGTAACGTATTGTCAAAGGTGATCAGTAAAGTGTGATAATTTTCAAACACCATTTATGTCAATGCATACATCTGCTCTAAGGTTTGTCGATTCAAACTGGGTCTAACATCAGGTAATGTTAGTTTTCGAATACTTTCTGCATCAGTAGAGATCATCTTGAAATATTTGTTGTTATTTTAGTAATACGTATATCTTAGAAATTAAACTTTTGTTCTGAAACAAAATACCAGCTGATTTAATGATTTTAACATCCTGTTGACAACAAATGTAGTTTTTAATGATATCTCGTTTTATATCGTAAGTCAGTCTTGTTGCTACTGCTCACGTATTGTTGTGCAAAAAGGATCAAATAAAAGCACCAAAAGATAATACATATAGTCACGGTAATTCGAAAGAAAAAAATCCCTACCCATTAATTTTATGCATCTTGATAAACAGTTACACTCAGTGTATGAAAGTGGTTTGTTTGTTGTTGTTTTTTTTTTCCACTGGTCATTTTGATCCTTTTTGACGCTAACTGTCACATGTTTTAATCGATTTTTATCTCTTTGAAAATAATCACACATTTATCCAAAAAAAATGTATGTCGCTGTATTGGACATGGTTAACAACCTCTGTTTGGACATGGTTAACAACCTCTATTTGGACATGGTTAACAACCTCTGTTTGGACATGGTTAACAACCTCTACTTGGACATGGTTAACAACCTCTATTTGGACATGGTTAACAACCTCTATTTGGACATGGTTAACAACCTCTATTTGGACATGGTTAAACAACTGTATTTGGACATAGTTAACAACTATTTTTGGAAATGGTTGACAACTGTGTTTAGACATGGTTAACAACTGTATTTGCACATGGTATTCTAGGATTAAAATTTACTTACTGGTATTTCGTGACATAATTTTGTTTCCATCGATCGAGTTTTGCTGTACATAGAGCAATAAGGTGTATTGACATTGCGTAGCGATCAAAATACAACACACATCACTGTGTCATGGTTCGTTCTTAAACATCGGGTTGATGCCCCGGCACTTCCTTCGATGTCTTAGATTTGTAGTAAAGTGAAAATTAGCACAATGAAGGCTATCAATCTGCTATAATGAAAGATCTGGTCTAGTTCAATCAGATATATCGCGGTGCTTCGAGAGATCTTCGCCATATGAGGGCCTGGTAAATGTCTATTCACATTTTCCGTGATATCAGTAACGAATGGCCATTATTAATACGATCTATGTCATGTACTACCAACTGACGAATCAACTTGTCGTTTTTAGGCTTGTTGGCAAGGAATCCGATTCTGTATGACTGACTGATGGTCACAGCATAAGTAAAACTTGTTGCCCCTGCTTTTGTATGATGGCATGAGAGGACCACACCACAAAACATAGCTAAGGATGTTTGTCTACAGATCTACTCATATATGCCTACAGTTGCAATCAATTCATAAAATTATTATCCTGTTTCATTAAAAAAAATGTTATCTCTGTCAGCTTAAAAAATAATGATAAGTTTTGAATGGATTGATTCAAATTACTTTATGCGTACTGTTGGTAGTTCTTTTGACTTTCTGGAGCAAAGTTTACACAGACAAGCAATTGTACCTAATGGACAATATCATGTTTGACCCTTTTATTTCAAATTACGTTTAATATATATATTTTGACACGATAAACATTTTTTATTTCAGACTTTTCTATTTTATACCTGCTTTGACTAGAAATCAATAATGAATTTATTAAAAAGCTCTGTTTGGATTTCCCTGTAGCTGGAAAATCATTATTGAATATTTCTTTTTGGTGTGTAGATTATAACACGATATCAATATTGCGTTGCATCCAGTGATAGAAGGAAATAAGACTTTAATGTATTTTAGTAGCAAATATGTAAAGTAAAGTGTCTTGCATTTTCATCTGATCCTATTATTTAAAGTTTGCATCTGTCTGACTTAAATATAAATCTGAAATCGCTTTCTCTGACGCCGTTGATTGAGATTTTAATTTAATTTGCGAATTAAATCTGAATAGCGATTGATACGAATTAGGCCAGAGAGGAGATTCCTTCACAAGACTTCACAAACTTCACTCACAGTTTCCCAACTAATGTAGCAATTCGAATTATTTCGCATCTAAATTACCACTTTAGATGGTTCCTGGCTGTTTGTGATAGATACATTTATACGTTTAAAACAAGTATTGTTATTTTGCTATCGGTGACAACCATAACCATAAAGAATTATTTCAGTCACAGCACACAGAAGTAGTGGACAGGCATGCCAACAGTCTCTCTTTGTGCTTGTTGCAAATGTATATAACTTCACCTTATGTCTGTTCCGCTTTCAGCAATACTTAACAAATGTACAACGGAACCTGAACTAATGGTCAAAATTTTATACAAGATGTGTCAGAGAAACGGTTGAAATTATTTACCATTATCGTTGCTGTAGTAAAATCAGTCTTCATTTTGGCAAGTTTTACGTTACTTTGTATGCATTTCCTTTAGGTTCAGTAGAATGCTATTTTATAAATTATTTTTTCATTAAACTGTTAATTTAAATGTTGTTACTTTAAATGTTTCTTACATGATACAATTGAAAATTTTGTTACACTGTCATTTGTAGGGTGTTACATTTTCAGTTATGTCATATGTCAGTCTCCACTGAACATACTGTGTCTTTATGATCGCTGCGAATTGCACTACTGAGTGTATTTTTACAGTCTATCGTATCCTTTACACCTTTTGCTCAGACTTGTTTTGTACCGTAAATGTCATTACTCCAGATGCAGGATGCACCGTTTGAAAGATCTGGTTCTGAAGATGACATTATCGATTATGAAGAGCGTTCCATTAACTGTGACCAGTGTCAGACAAAGAGGAAATGCACTCTGTTAGAAAAGCTTCTGGTCATTCTCTTGGTGGTATTCATGGTTATTGTCATAGCGTTGGCTATTGCACTCGGGAAGGTAAAGACTTTGGACAAGGAAGGTAAACAAACTTTTTTCCTCCTTAATTCGTATGCAATTTATTTTATACACAAAGTCTTCACGTCCTAGATCACTAGAATCAAAACTTTACTCGTTGAAAAGAACTTGATAATTCAATGGAACTCAAGAACTACAGTTTCAGTGAAGTAGCACTACATTGTGATATTTGCTACAATACAACAATAACACAAAATTTAATATGAGCCAATTCATGCGAAAACAGGCCTTAAGACATTGGGCGAGAAACGTTTGAAAGTGCTGTCCCTGGATTCTATGGAAGAGTGCTTGATAATAGTAGGCAGAATTAATATTTAATATAGATAATACTATCAAACAGGTTAGAGAAGTTTTAATTCGTACTCTACGGAGATTCGAACCCAGGTCCGCGGGTAAACGGCACCCATCGCCTTGCCTGCACACACCAGCCCATATTCCATCACGACTAAGCACCCATCACCAAAAAATGATGCGACTGAATTAAAAATTCTGTAACCAGTATGATAGTATTATTTGTATTAAATATTAATATATTCTGCCTACTATTATCAAGCATTCTTCTATAGAATCCAGGGATAGCACTTTCCGTTCTGTCTGGTGTGTATTTATAATTCTCTATACTTAATCCTATATACCTTGATTTCTTTCATAGGAATCCAGAATGCATGTGTAGATAGATGAGAATTAATTATTAGGTCGTCATAAGAGCGTGTCTGCTACGCACGAGTGCATATAATACCGATTCAATCGCATCATTTTTTGGTGATGCGTGCTTAGTCGTGATGGAATATGGGCTGGAGTGTGCAGGAAAGACGATGGGTGCAGTGTACCCGCGGACTTGGGTTCGAATCTCCGTAGAGTACGAATTAAAAATTCTCTAACCTGTATGATAGTATATATATATATATATATATATATATATATATATAATGTCCTATATATCGTTATTAAATAAAAAATAAATATTAGAATTATTTCAAATATTTGTCATCACTTATACTTTCTATCACCTTTGGAAAAAATACAACCAGACAAAATGTATAGTTCCACACGATAGTGTAAGTTGGGTAGAAGACTAATGTCCAACAAAATAAGATATTTTGCAACAGTGTAGGTTCGGCGGCAAAAACGGTAGAAATGTCGGTGCATTTGTAACATGTTTTAATTGGCTATCCGGGCGAACCCGGTTCAGATCTCATTGTCACCATTTTCCCCACCATTTCTTTTTTCTTCCTTAGACCAAATTTTGTGTTTAGAAAAAGTGGAATTTTAGAAGAATAGAAGATGATAAAATGAACATGTTTAACTCCGATTTTATAATCAACCTTTTCATGCAATGAAAGTTTGTTGAATTCCATTGAATCCTAAACATTTAGAATGTTTAATTAGGAAATTAAGAGGAATGTTTAATTAGGAAATTAAGAAGAAACAGAAAGATGTAATTTCAAAATATATTTACTATAGGAAACTGAACAACTTTGTAATGCAGTGCAGGATATTCAAGGGGCCTTGCTTACATACTTTTTGCGAGTTTGTTTCAGTTGGTATTTATTATCGGGCACGTGAAGATGAATCATAGTGTGTCGGTCGGTATTATCTTTTTTATATGATGAGTACATTAGTCTATTTCATTGAAAAAAAATTGTCTAGACTTTTAGGGATATGTCCACGAATTTTTATTTAAATGAAATGAAAGAATCATTAATGGCACGGTGATTTTTTTTTTTTTTTAAATTCTTTGCATTAACTATCTAATGTATTTATTATTTTAGTGCGTATTGGAAAAAAATACATAATTGCGAAACACTTTCGTATGGTTCTTGCATCCACATCTCATTCACCCCCGTTAGTATCTGCCGAAGTTGGTGTCTCATATAATACGATAGACCTAGAGGAAAGGGCACAACGATTTCTTTAAAACGTGGAAATATGAGCCCCGATGACGCAAAATTTAATAGTGAGTTTAAGTCATTATTAATTGATCTGGTCTCATTGTCATTGAGGGAAAAAAAATGGAAACGTTTTAGTAAAGGGATAGTGGCAATTTCATCAGAAAGGGTTACTGCTGCAGACAAAATTGTATTGCAATTCAGAACCAATATGCCATTTAACCATGAAGGGAATGCTAAAGGATGAGAGAGAAGCAGTACTATATCACCGAGCTGATTGAAATACTGCCTGACAGTGGAGAGACTGGAGTGAATATGTCGTACAGTTTTTTAAGCTTCTGCGAGGCACGTGGTACTCTATGTATCAGATTTTATGTCATCTTTGTACATTATCACAATTTATGATTGTGTCTTGCATCCAATATAAAGATGCTGATATTATTCACAATGGAGGACTATAAAAGCTCTTTAATTATTCTTGGGCTAATGTTACTGGATTGAATAGCGGTTTACATTATTTTGCCTACGCTTTCAAGCAAACGTTTGTTAAGTTTATTGCTTTCAGTTTTCTCACTGGTTGACGAAAATAATTACATAAGAAATGTGACATTAGTACCTAGTCATACTATCTGTGGTGGTGGTGGTGGGGGGGAGGAAACCATCTGATTAGGAGGAGATCCCAGTCAGTATTATGAAAGTCCTGAGACAGACGATCGAGATCGACAAGCGACCAGACCTGATGTAGAATGCAGGGCTGGGGAGACATCGTCACGAGTATTTTATTTAAGATTGTGACAGGATTTATCAGGACATCGCATGTCCACGTTTCACGTAAGAATGTCACAACTCCGATACTCCATCCATAACACAATTAAATGCCTCGAGAATAAAAGCTCCATCATAATTATTGAACTTTATTAATTGAACCTTCAGTATTTAGTAAAGAAACAAATGCTCATTCCATGATATAATTTTTAATGAGAAATTGTTGAATGCTCTATTTATGTAAACAATTCAATTATTCCGTTACAGTTTGTGCAACGGTACCTTAACGTCGCTACGTTGCACTTTGAAAACGGTATGCAATCCCCTTCAGTCCCGTGGATAAAAAACTGACACACTATGGTGTTAAAATCTATATTTTGTGCTCTTAAAACATTAAAACATTACTCTATCAGAAAATGCAAAGCTTAAATATCGAAATTTGATGTCAGAAGGCAGGTTTTCATTTGTAATAGCTCATATATATATATATATATATATATATATATATATATATATATATATATATATATATATATATATATATATATATATATATATATTCACTTTACTATGAAGATGAGCGGGACCTTAAGACTGTTATAAATCATTACATATTACTATTACAGTCATAGGTAGATGATTTATTGAGTACAGTGCACAACCCTAATGATTGATGTTTCTGATTTAATCACTCTGTTTCTTTCTCTCTCTCTCTCTCTCTCTCTCTCTCTCTCTCTCTCTCTCTCTCTGTATTGATATTAGACATAAAATGTCTTGTGGGGTTTTAATTTATTTTACTGAAAGTGTTAGCTCGTGCACAAATTCTTATAATCTCTTATAGATTTGAACATCAAGTCATTTCATTAAACTTACCAACGTAAGGGCACAGATTAAAATACGGATGTGGGGTGGGTAGTGCAATTCAAAAGTCAATTTGCACACAAAAGAGGTTGAAGTTGTCATACACATGTATTTGAATAAACCATACTGTAAAGTTTCATTTTATGTAATGGCAACTAAGTGTATGCTTTGCTTCAGGATATTCCTACATAACGTATTGTATATTTTTATCGTGACTTCTCTCTTTGAACTTATTCTCACCAATAAATACTTCATCATGCACTTTTCAGCACCATCTTTTTGCACGAGAAAAGAGTGTCTACATGCAGCCAGCGACCTTCTACGTGCCATGGATCCTTCAGCTAACCCTTGTCAGGATTTTCATCAGTATGCATGTGGAGGATGGCTCAAAGAGACTCCGATACCTCCAGGGTATCCCATATGGGATAGATTACAGGAAGTCTCTTACAGAAACCTGTATGTCCTCAAAACACTGCTAGGTATCTAGATATTCTATATCTTTTGATTGCAGTACCTTTGAACATTTTTAAAATGTCATCCGAGATAGTTGAAAATTGTGGGCCATATACACCACTATAAGCAGAGGTTTGCAACTGCTCAAAGCTCACCACGTGAACCGCAAGGAAATTATGGCCTTATATCCTTTACGATTAAACGATTATTAATTTCATATTCCTTGAAAGATAAGTAAGTCACATTATAATAGTACATATCAGAAACGACAAAACTTTTCCACTGAACATGTATTATATACTGAGGTAGTCAGCGAAGAATAAATAAGAGGAATAATTATTTTTACAAGAAAGACACCTGCATTTAGCATCCATTCTGTGAATGTTGGCATGGAATTTTGTTAATTGTCATTAATTAAAGTGTGATTTGGTATCCGAGAATGAGGACTTCCTGTACTTTTCAGATATTAGAAGAAACATTAATATATCGGAAGTAAGACCGTTAATATCGGGTGATCTCATTATTGTAGCCTGTCAGCAGAATTTAAAACAAAACTTCTTTTATTTAAAAGTCTCCGGTCTTCCGTAAAAACATACGTTTGTGTTGAGTGGGTTCATTCTTATTATCATCTATTTTACTTGATATGGTTGATTTGCACTTTTATATTCCATAATTAAAGCAAACCATGACTTGATCCAGATTTTTAAAGAGCATAGTTGTGTTTTTCATGCCTTGAATCTAGCATCATAATGACCGTGAAAAAAATGAAGTCGGTTGGTTGCTGATGATGGCAGTTGCTGATAGTCTTCAATGATCTCCAATGAATATTGTGCTTGCTGATGGAATCTGGGTCTTTCTAGCTCATTGAATTTCAGTCTTTATGTTTAGGTTTCATTTGAAGGGAATGCATTTAATCGTTTTCATATTTTCTATTATTGTGGAAGTTAACATATAAATCAGCAATATAAGCGATACGATTTATTTTCTTATGAAAGCTGAACTTTCCTGGCACTATTTTCTCAGCGAGAAAGCAAGCTCTTTCTCTCTCATCAGAAAACATTAATATGAACCCACTTTTATTCTTTATACAAGAATCTCTTTCAATATAAGATTAGAATTACGTGACGGGACAAAATGAATAAATCAAATATACATTGCACCAAAGGTTTGATTTTTATATCTTCATATACTAGAGTGAATGGTTTCTGTTTAGTTTCTTCTCAGTAACTTTAAAGGACTTAGCAGATTAAAATAAAAGTTAGTATAATGATTGACACAGTGAAAATCGAGGTCGAGTTCGATTTTCACGATTTTCTGGCAATTTTCAGAGTTGGGGTCCCTGTTTGACTCCTGAAATCTCTAGTCCATTTCACTTCCGCTCAGTATTCTTTTCAAGACTTAATGAAAGAGACCTAAAATTTAGAACCAGCTTCTACATTGCAAAGACCTAGGTTAATCTTTATTTTGACGATTTGTGGTTTGCGTATGACTTAAAATTTTGGCCTTGCATTTCCTAAATGGCCCATTAACATTTAAAGGATTTCGTTTCATTGGCTCAGATTTAGTCTGGAGGTTTTCCTGATAAAGACCTTGGTTATGATCGATTTTCAGCAGCATTTTAACGATATTTGGTGTCTATAATCAAGGCATTTGGTCAGCAGTGTCTATAATCAAGACATTTGGTAAGCAGTGTCTATAATCAAGACATTTGGTCAGCAGTGTCTATAATCGAGACATTTAGTTAGCAGTGTCTATGAAAACAAACGTTTAAGGATTTCAAAATACTTTGAAGTGATAAGTCGTAGAGTTATGGAACATAATTAGTATGTCATCAGGTACAACGGTCCAGGTCGCGGAAGTAGTCGATGTGGACTTACAGCTTGTTGATGTTCTACTTAAAATTACATAAAGTCTATTGTAAAATGCCAGTGATTCTGTATGTATCTTCATATTCCCTTGCCACATATTTCGCAGTGAGTTTATACTGGATTTTTCAGGAGGGGTAGGAGGGACAGATACTGGGAAATTACTTATAATGTTTGCTTCACATATCTAGTGTCTGCACATCTTCATTTCTGTTCATTTTAAATTTGTGTTATCGATGGAAATTTGGGATGGTCGTGAAACAGTGTGAGCCATCTTGCACGTTATTGAGTAACGACACAAAGGTTTGAGTTTACGAATTGTGTTGACTTCTTCTATTCTTCGTCTTCTTTTATTAATCTAATAATGCCTGATATGAAATCCACGAATATACTTTTCTGGAGGGGCTCCGAGTGGCCGAGTGGTCTAAAGCGCTCTCCGTTACGGATCACTGCCATCTCACCTCTGTCTGCGTGGGTTCGAGTCTAAGATTCGGCGAATGTGGATATGTGAGAAAGCTTGCCAGTAGCTTCTCGTGGGTCGGTGGTTCTTTCCGCGGATTTCCCGGTTTCATCCTCCACCATTAATACTGGCCGCCATGTATAGCCTGTCATGTGCTGAAAAATGGCGTTAAGCCCCACAACAACAACAACTTTTCTGGAGAAATAATAGTTGCAGTAGTAGTAGCATAGGAGTCGTTATTGTTACATTTCAAATGTTGTCTTGTTTCAATAGAGTCCAACAAAATGACCGGCTCAGCAGAGAGGAAAGCACAGGAGTTCTATGATAGTTGTATGGGAGAAAGTAGAATGTCCCGTGATCAAACACTAGACAATTTCCGCCAGCTAATACAACGCAACTTAAGTACAGACAACTTCAATACATTATTGGAAACCGTCCACAGCTTGAATGTCTGGCCGTTTTGTAGGCTAATGACCGGTCCAGATGAAAGAGATCCGGAAAGAGTTATATTGAAAGTAAGTATTATACAGAATTTAAAATTCCATGATGATACTAAATTGCACCCATAACTAAATACGAATTTAAATTTAGGCAGCTGTCAGTTCTGCAAACCAAAGGACATTTTTAAGACAACGCAACGTTTCTACAATCTTCGTCATTCCATTTTTTTTAAAATTAAATTTGAACAAAACTGTTTTGTTTTTGACCCAGTATCATAAGGAATTATGCAAGAACAGTCCTAAAGTGGATGTTTAAGCTACGTACTAAACGCATCTTCAAAATCAGCTATAGACTAAGAAGCATTCATAATCAAGGGTTTACGTATATATTTCTTATTCATTCTTTAAAGTGATCCAAGTAATCACATTCTATTATCTTTCAATATCCTCCATAAGCATATAAGCAATACCGTCAAGTTGTATTACATTTGTCTATGGAATATTTTACTTTTGCTCTAAAAGAGCTGTTTTTCGTGTTTATAGTATGAATAAAATATTGTCTGACTTATTTGCCCCTTTTCTTCACAGATAGAAATGGGTGATTCATCATTTCCATATGATCTTTTCCTTGATGAAAGCGAAAGCGCAGGCAATAGTCAGAGAGCTGAAAAGATCAGTAGCAGCGGCCCTGAAGCACAAATCAGCTCAGCATCTTATTCGGTCCCAAGCCCAAGTACTGCACGTATTCCACATGCAAACAAAACCCAGGTGAGTTTTCAAAATAAACATATATGACTAAAAATATAAAAATGGTCTGTGAAGGAAACGGTAATACTAGACAATTGCTAACATGATACGAGGTTCAGTAACATTTGACTACATGAACTAAACAATACAATGGTAATGAAACATATGATTACGGTAGTGAGTATATATATATATATATATGCAAATCAAATCAAGATAGTTTCAAAATAAAGCAATCACATTGCTGTGAAGACTTGAATAAATTCGCTGTACATGATCATAATGTGTAAAAACGATCATTTTTAACATCAGCGGATTCTACCTTTTTGTAATTAAAACGTAAATCCCCGAAATAATAATATCACTTGTTTTCATATTTAGTAGATATTTTATATCATTTGCAGCTGATTTACGATTATAAACAAGAGACCAGTATCTTACTTCACTTATTTTGGAACATGACGTTAGATGATGCAGTAAATATGGCCGAAGATGTTTTTAAATTGGAACAGGCTCTGTTAAAGGTACGTTTATTTTAAATTACTGTCTACATTTGATTTAATGCAAGCGTACTTTTACCGATAAAGACCTTTTAGTTATCATTAGTTCTTCAGCCTTAGAGCTAATCAATAGATTCAGGTTAGTATTGACTAAGTTTTACAATGTTATAGATTGATGTTTGTATCGACTAAATTTTTCAGTGTACTAGATTGAAGTTATCATTGACTAAATTTTTCAGTGTACTAGATTGAAGTTATCATTGACTAAATTTTTCAGTGTACTAGATAGAGGATAGTTTTGACTAAGTTCATCAATGTAGTTCAGTTTGTTACAGAAAAAGGTTCATCTCCCTTATACAAAACAAAATGACAAATGTATTTAATTTTCGAATGTAGTGCAATATTTCAGATCTAAAGAGTTCTGTTTCAAGGTCTGCATTGGGGTTTATTTGTATCTTTACATTGCTCATTGACTCTTAAAATCAATGCACCATGTCGGCTTACGTATCTACATTAATGGAAACTGACCTCGCAAACCTAGCTGCTGCTTAGTTTTCGCAAAACACATTAACCTCGTGATCACCGTGCATAATGTTTAGGCACTTTTTATATTTTATGACTGTAATATCAAAAGGTATATATTGTGTCATTAGATTTGTTTACTCACATCATATGCACAATTTAGGATGTTAGTAAAAGTAATATTAAATGTGTTGTGGTTCTGATTTGGATTTTTAACGTAGCTTTAACAATTTTCCAGTCATGTCGCTACGATGTCTGCAGTGTGGCAGTTTATAGTGATGTCTAGCATTGGGGCATCATACCGCAGACACGTAGCTTCATGCTCCACCCAATCACATTATCCTAATACCAGACCGACCAGTCCTAACACTAATTTCTTAAAGCTGAGCGGCAAGCGAGACAGCTGATAGTACCATTTTTATAAGTCTTTGGTATGACTCGGCCAGGGTTCGAACCTACGACCTCCCGTATCCAAGGCGACGCTCTAACCACTAGGCCACCGTAGCGGTCAATATTAAATATGAACAGGTTCTTATTTTCCTCACATTGCTATATATATATATATATATATATATATATATATATATATATATATATATGTTGTTGTTGTTAGTTGTTATATATATATATATATATATATATATATATATATATCAAGTGAAAGAATAAAAACTAACTTATAGTATGGTATGAATTCCTAAATGTTATATCAGTTCCAAGGTAATCCAGTTATGCTTCAAAGGCATTCAGAATGAAAACTCTGATGCTTTATGCTAACATCACAGAGGAATCACTGGTTTAATGTTATTACTTTAATTCAGTGAAAATCCAAAGAATATTAATATATCCAAGTCCTTGAATAAGTTTACAGTAATCCAATATATGGTATTGTTTGTTTAAGATAAATGTTCCAGACTCTGCAACTCCATCGAACTGATATCAATTTAAATAAATAAATCAAGATTCTCAATTTATCTCTTGCTAGGCTGATATAACTCTCCAGAATGAGGAACGCTGCCTTAACGTCTCTTAACATAATCACTTACTAGGCAGTGAAACAATGATTGGCGTTTCCAAAAATCAATCATTTAAATATTGAGAAATACCTTTTCAATGAGAAGTCAGCAGCTGCTGTTGAAGGTTTTATCCAATCACAAACTAGGTCCGTGTGACCTTCCTACATTATAAATGTCATCCTGGGATCACGTGGTGTTATTTTGACCTGCATTTGCGTCAATAATGCTCAGTTTGGACCAAGTGATGATGTTTACGTGTCCATCAGTCTTGAGATTTCATGAATGAAAATAGTACTACATATCATACTGGTTCTCTTCTTACAGTACACAAGTCTTTCATAGGATTTTAGAATATATATATATATATATATATATATATATAT
>JAECUM010043957.1:0-20881 GCA_016617855.1 Megalonaias nervosa
ACACCTACACATAAACTTGCTAGAGAAATAAAAGAACGAGGAGTAAAATCGTGTACATATCACAGTTTCTTTAGATGGTGCGGAGACACGTGGACTCCTGAGCGATGGGTGAAAAATATATACCTAAAATTATCATTTGGGACGAGATATGCACGGTCTCGTTAGAAATATTAAAAACATTTCTTGAATGGTTATTGACGAAAAATACTGCTATAATAATGTGCGGTGATCATGGTCAGCCACCACCTTTTATTGGACAGTCTCCACATGAATGGCTGAAGAATAATGTAAATTATTATGAAGAAATAAATGATGACCATAGAGCTATTGATGAACCGCTGAAGGAGTTTAAAAGGTTAATCAGACTACAGCCAGATAAAATACAATGTGAGATAATGCGAGGGGTAATTCCAGAGACTACAATGAATGATTTTCTGAGTTTATGGAATCCCGCTGATTTAATAGTTGCAAGTAGAAAGATAGTTCGTGATGAACTACAGGATAAATTATTTCTGTTACATAAAGAAAAGTTTTCAGATCTGCCTGTACCATTATGTTATCGCCCAGCAGATACTCGACGACAGAATATTGATGTTGAAATTCCTGGTGGTGGAATACAGAATCTTGTCTTGAATGATATTATTTTAGTCGATATTAATAATGTTGAGAATGCGCTGAATATGAATAAATCACCGTGGACGTTAGGATATGCTATAACTATTCACACATCACAGGGATTAACTATTTCTGATACAAATATTTGGATTATAGATGATCGGATCGAATGGTCGAATTTAGTTTATCTCGCAGTTTCTAGAGTCAGACGAATATCTCAACTACATAGAGTTATTATGAATTTTACAGAAAATAATGATCAAACTGTTAATAATGACGTAATAAGAAAAAAACTATCTGGTTATAAGCAGTGTGATAAAAAAAATAAGCGTGATTTTGATATTGATACTGAATTTATCATAAAACTAAAACAACTACAGAATAATAATTGTGCAAGTTGTAACTGTAATATGTTATGGCAATATTCGAATAATACTCCAAGACAATTTACCGTAGACAGAATTAATAGTGATCTTGGTCATATACGTGATAATGTGATGCTGACCTGTCTTGAATGTAATCGACGTAGAGGTTCTGGTTATGTAATTGTATGTGGTGGCAATTGTGTGTCTTCAGGGATTACCTGTAATTGTTCACGTACAAATCCACGTTGAGGGGCTGTAGAATCTAATCTATAGATTGGAGGTCTACCTGTGGATCTAACTACACTAGAAATTGTATGTGTAGTCACGCTCCATATAGGATCAGTTGCTCTTTTTTACCACCTTCAAGTTCGCCAGGTTCATATAAATATCTTACAGTTACATTACCTAATACTGGTTGAGGTTGATGTCTGTCATTGCTACGGGGTATATATTTTTTGTGATCGCATTAGAAGGTTTTATGGAAGTTGAACGAGTAATTTCGTTATTTAATGCAGCTATCACATTTGGTAACCTTGCAACCCATTCACGAGATCGCTCACCGGATTTAAAGTCAGTAGATATTTCTTTTGCGTATTGGTATCCAAATAACCGCTCGGCAAGTGTTCGATTAAATCATTCAACAATTGCCTGATCACGATGAATTTCAGTATGTCCTCGTCTGATTTTAACGTTATGTTTTTTCATTAACGATAATACTATACCAAGAAATTCTTTGCCAGGATCAACCTGTAATAACTGTGGCCATCGCAAAGGTCCTCGCTGATAAATTCGTTCAAACGCAGATGAAACTTCAAACGCTGTCTTTGTTGATAATGGTTCAGCTTCTTTATATTTACTCGCAACGTCAACGACAGTTAATGCATATTTGTACGTGCGTGATTGACGTTTACCAATTTTAATAGTATCGTGTGGTAAAAATAAAATATCTGCTTGATGAACCTCATTAGGGACGCTGACATCAAAATGTGAATATTGAATATTTTTAGGTGGTGGTAGATAAATTTGCCATATTGCCTGTCGTGCTAACCAAGCTGCAGCAACAGAACGTGAAACTTTTGCTGCTTCAGATAATTTACTAATAGCTGATCTACCTCTCCAATATCCTCTTGGGCTATAATAAATGGATTCCATTATAATATTTATATAATTAATTACCAGCCCCTAACATTAATTTACTTTTCATGGCAGATTTTACTAGAAAACTAACTAATTTATCTCTGACAGATTTATTTGGTATAGAATTTAATGCATGAATCAATTTTACATCTGCGAGATGCCTTTGTTGTAAATCTTTACTTTTATACGCAACATCATGAACATGACACGCTTGATCAATCTTATTTACTGGATGCTCTCCTGATCTTGGTTGATCTTGATCATCAAGTCGGATGTCAAGTCGAGTTCCAGGACCGCAATAATTATATCCTGGTAAGTGTTTTTCCCCCGGATATTTAGCCCACGGAGTTCCTGGTAATTTTCCTAATAAAGCAGCTATATCTCCACCTGTCTTTGTTTTAACAAATTTGTATTTCTTGGTACCACATTTTACACATTTACCCGTCAGAGCACGTCGTTTATTTTTTGTTGTTATTGTAGTTAATTCAGCAGTGGGTGTAGGAATTTTACACCAAACACAATATAGACTCATATTATTAATTATATGGATATAATTGACTTTTCGGCGACACGAAAACAGGAGCCAGTGAAGCATCACCCAGCATTACCAAATTCGATAAGGATGATTATAATAGGTCCATCTGGATCGGGTAAAACACAACTATTATTAAATTTAATAATACGGTGGTTAAAATGGAGTAAACTATATTTAGTAGCACCATCCGTAGATGATCAACACTGTTACGAAGTACTTAAAGATTTTAATGAAAATGCAAAATTGCTGAATGAAGACGGTAATGATGTTGTTGACTTTATCACCGATATTGATGAGGCTCCATCTGTAGATGACCTAGATGGATTTATTAATAATTTAGTGGTGTACGATGACGTTATGTTGGACAGACAAACAAATCCAGCCAGAATATTTTCTCGAGGTAGACACAAAAACACGGACGTGATTTATGTTACACAAAGATATACACAAATACCTAAAGTGATCAGAGACAACTGCAATATTTTGGTTGTGTTTAATGGAGTAGATAATTATACTTTACAGAATATTTATTATACTTGGTGTTCAGGAGATATGGATATGATTAAGTTTAAAAACTTCTTTTCAAAAGCACAAGCTGTTCCGTTCGGATTTATTACAGTAAATCTACATGATCCAAGATCTAGATATCGTGTAGGTCTAGATAAAATCTTTGGTTAATTACAGCAGCAGGCAGGGTGACTGACAAAAATTGAGTGACCCGTCGAGTAAACTAAACGCATTATAACAGAAAAAACAAAAAAATCAAAAATAAAATAACAAAATGAGCTAACCCAAACAATTTATTATTCGTTTTTCAAACTATACGGTAATAATAAAAGTTAGGAGGTTCGGTTTAGCGTTATTGACCTTATTTTTCAGCCTCTGTAGGAACCTTTATTTTATGATATTTGCTCGAAACCAATTTGTAGGGTTCACCCTGCCTGCTGCTCTCTCTCTCTCTCTCTCTCTCTCTCTCTCTCTCTCTCTCTCTCTCTCTCACATACATTAAAAATAACATCGCATTTAATGTGTTGGTAAAAAGCAATTTGATATACCATTACTATTGGTATATCAAATTGTGATTCACCCATGGCACAATAATACGCATATTTAAACATTCTAGGGACCGTCTGCAGTTGATTCTAGATCAATGATGAATTTCCACACATTAATCATTAGTGACGTATGAAAATAACGATAAAAAGTATTAATAATCCTCGTTTTCTAAATACATTTAATATGATACACATTTTCATCACAATCCTTTCTGCTTTCTGTTTCCCTTCCCTCTCATGCATAAAGGACAAAATACGCAGAAATGTGGAGTGAGAGATAAAAGGAATTTGGCTGGATTAAAACCTTGAAATAGAAATTACACCAAGTAACCTACAAGAATATTTTTCGTCGTAACGATGCGTATGCACTTTTCCTTGGGATTTATCTACAGTGTTTATCAATGATACAAATTGCAAACTATGTCGACATTATACAGTAAAATCCTCGGTTACGTGGTACACATACTATGATGTATTTAATGTTTTGTTGTTGTTTCTTAAACATACTATAATGTTCTAAAAAACGATTATTATTAACTAAATATGAAAATGTCCAAAGGCCTCTCTCTCTCTCTCTCTCTCTCTCTCTCTCTCTCTCTCTCTCTCTCTCTCTCTCTCTCTCTCTCTCTCTCTCTCTCTCTCTCTCTCCTCCTTCGTAGCAAGATACTGGCTAACTTTTACCAAACGAACGTAGAGGATTTTCGTTTGTGTTATAGTAGTAAAGATATATGATGATCCTAATCCAAAATGGGATTCTAGACCAGAAACCCCCACCCCCTACCAAAAATTGGAAAGATGATCCCAGACCAATAGATTTTTTCATATTAAACAAATGAAATATTATATATAATGTCCTTCTGTCTTTCAATCCGACATGTTGGATTTGATCTGACAAACAAATTTTGTAAGAGATTTAATTCGATTAGAGCAGCCTCAAGCTATACTGGTATAAAACCTAAAATAATAAGCGATTGTATTAAAAAAGTTGGTTACCATATCTCGCCAAAATATGGATCAATATGGTTATTCGCAACTGAAAACGATGAGCGAATAGCGGGTTGGGCAGATGATGTGATGACATTTATTGACAATATGGTTGATATTTTATTTGATAATGATATTTCTAAACATCTACGGTGTACGTAAGCAAGGTTCCTATCTCCGAGACCCCTCCAAAACTTTCTATGTTTTATCAAAAATATGTTAGAAAAATATTTTTACTTACCTTGTTTTTAAAATCCTGTAACAGAATGGCTGTGAAGAAAATTCTAACTGCTTTTTATATTATTATTCTGGAAAAATATATCGCAAATAACCTTGATTCCAGTAGGCGTTTAGGAAAATCCATTACAAATTACCTATTTTTAACCTTGATTCGTGTAGGCGTTTAGGAAAATCCATTACAAATATCTTTGACCTTGATTCGTGTAGGCGTTTAGGAAAATCCATTACAAATGACCTGATTTTGACGTTATATTTTAGGAAAATCCATTAGAAATTTCTATTTTTCAAAATGATTACATGATCTAGTTATTATAGAAATTCCGTGTGGACATGCAATCTGATTGATTTTTATTCACAGCAATGGCAAATGTTCATTCTTAGTGGGCTAACAAAGGAAACAGTGCTCAGATATAGATTGCAATTTATTTTTCATCAACCAAAGTATTTTATCATTTACTCGTACATGAAAACATTGTTTTAATATATTTTCACAGAATATTATGTAGTATGTGAATGAGGATTTGAGACACTTTTATCTGTTTCCATGGATCAAACATTTTATTGTGAAAAAATGATGAAACCTATCTCGTAAACAAAACTACAAGGAAGAAAGACAGTAATTTTTTTAAAGAATTTCATCGCCTATCACTAGAATATCAACACTCGCTATCAAGTATAATGTACTGTCATGATTATACAAATAAAATTTAATTCTACCGGTTACTTTTCGACGACATTCAAATAGTTCTTTCATCGCTATCTTACTGAGAAGATACTTACTACCTTTTACAAAAACCTTCGACCTATCTAAGTCTATGTTAAGTTTAGTATATTGTTGTTGGCTGATCGGATCATGAAAATTGTCATATTTTAGTGCAAGCTCGTCTCGCAAACTTTCGAGATAATTAAAATATTTACTATCGTCTGATTTGATAAGGGAGAGTTTGATTCTGTCAAATTTGCTAAAGCAAATACCTGAAATTTCATCGTTAAATTCAAATGATAATTGCTGGTTATTAACCATTACTTTTTTTATTTTGCTATTAACTCCATCTGCTAATGTTAAATTTTCAAACATTATTTCTGATGTTTAGACAAAATTACTTGCATAATGTTCAAACGCTAGTGTGTTAGTTCCATCCCTGCAATATCTTTTATCATCAAAATTAGTTAATCCACGTTTTATTATTATATTTGTGGTAACATTATGCTTGTGTGATCTAAATATACACATCGTAGAGAAATGTGGAGCAGAAGTTCTAAGGATATTGATATAATCACTATGTTTAATTTCATTTTTTACAACATTTGTCTTAATACCTTTTAACATTTTAGTTTCCTTATCCTCTTTCTTGATCGCATCAGATAATAATGAATACATCTTGCTTCGAAGACCAACAAATTCGATAAGCGGTGTAAATATAAAAACATCTTTCATTTTGCCAATAACTTTTTTATTCGAATTATCTTGAAATTCCCTACATGCTGGATAATCGGATAAATCGAACAGATTTTTATTATTGTAAATATCCTGATAGACATCTTCACATTTTATATTATAAACTAGCGAATCTGTATCAGTAAATAGCAACTCCGAATCTGGCCACTGCTTTTTGGTAAAATTATAGTGAAAATCGTACATCAGCCACTTTGATATATCAAGTTTAGCTGCACCAACATAAATCGGTTTATTTAACTTTAAATTTGTCTTTCGTGGTTGTATTGCAACAAGATTTTCATTAAATATTTTCATACTAACAAAACCATCATCGTTAACTAATTTATTTCTGCGATTTATATCATTAACAATTTCTATCGAGACTCTTTTTCGAATATTTTCCATCGTCTTACCAAACACCGAGTTGTTCATTAACTTGAAAAAGTTTTTCTCAAATTCGGTTTTAGCCACAGCACGAAGTTTCGTATTTACATCAATATAATCTGCCATCCACCTCGACTGATTAAACTTTAGCACGCGATGGACTTTTCTTAGAATTAGTCCAGTATCTACTGCTTGTTTTAAATTTTTGTAATGCATAATGTAATTTCATTTATTTAACAAATTTGGAACTAACTTATTAACAATCGAATTTTTTGCTGTTGTCGTTGCTCGTTGTTCAGGTGATAATAAACTATAATTAATCATCATTGACTCTGCACAAAACGGGTAGTCGTTATGTAGATCATGTAGCGAACTAGGATAATCTAGATCAACTTCAACAAAATATGAAATATCTTCTGGAAGATTTTTTTCAGTTTCTTTAAGAAATTGATCTGGAGTTATCCAATGAAATCCACTATGCGGCATTGGTTCTGACATCGCAAAACCATACAAATTATTGGTATCCTGATAAATAATATGATTAGATGGGAGATTTTTATCATAATTTTTCAGATATTTGTTATTAGCTACTGCATATTTCTTTGTTATAACGCTAATTCCGCCTCTGATACCTTTTTCAAATAAAGTAAAACATATTGACATCTGTTAAGAGATCTAATTCTATTTTGCTTGTTTTTAGTAGAGCGTCCCAAGATAATCCTGGTGAGGAATAATACCAACAGGGGTCAAGTCCATAATTGCTGTAGCTTACTTGACGAGAACTCTCAAAAACATCTGCTAGCAATAAAACATCTGTTTTCAAATATAGATCATGATAATCACCAAATGTTTTACAACTAAATTTATTCCAAATATCTTGTGCATATCTATATTAGTCATCTGTTATATTTTCGTTTTTGAGTTGCGAGTAAAATTTATCTTTATCGGGAAGAGAAGTTTCATCAAATCTGCTCCAATCGTCGAGATACTCATCCGGAAAGATACCTTTTTTTTTGTCAAATTGATATAGTTTTCACCGAAGCAACTTTTTAGGTTAGCGAAATTGCTACAACCTTTAACAAGCTCATCTAATGATGCTGCCATAAATTGCAGACTGTCAATAAAACGTAATTTACCGAGCGTCACCGACATATGCTTTTCAAAATTATTTGGAATACATTTTATTACGTTATTTAATTTTAGTTTAGCTTTAATATTTTCATCACCAAAAGCTTCTACGATGATATGACTGTCATAGCCACGAAAGTTATGTAAAACTACGGGAATAAAATCTGGAGCATGAAATTTTAAATTACAACTGTTATGAGCTGCTCCACGATATTGGCCGGTTAAATGACAATGATCTCGCACCTTATCACGGGCTCCGTTGGAGTCTACCAGCAACTTTTCACAAATATGACAATTAACTGCCTCATCGAAATCGAGTTGTTGTTTAGACGTTATTTTCATCGGAGCTGTTTTAAGTAATCTGTTAGAAATTTTATTAACTTCGTCTATTAAATTTTTTAATAGCCATACGGCAGGATTTTCACCTTTATATAACTTTATCGGAGTTGAAAATTTATCGTTAGCGCAACAAACTACTTTATAAGCTACTCCGCAAGGAATATGATGTTGTATTTTCCATTGATTTATTCGGATTATTTTCTGCTCCAACCACAGGAACAAGTAGACACTCGAAATCAGCGTAAATAACAAAAGGAATATTTAGTTTATGATTATAATTTTTAAATTTTAATATTTTTTCTTTTTCGCTAGGCATACTTATTCTTTGAACATTGACACAGTATTTGAGATGCTCCTGCAGTCTTTCATCGCCAGAAAAACCTTGCAAACAGCGGTAGCAGAAATATTTTTTATTTTTATTTTTGCTGTACTGTCTGCCAACTAGGCCGTTAAAGTTTTTTATCAAGCAATAATGTCCCCGATAAAATAATAAATTTATTGTATCTTGTGTAGCATTTTCTGAGTTATATCTCGCTCATCTAATCCGAAAACATTTACTGAGATACTGTTTTGTTTTTCAAACTTTGGTATATGATTTTCTGCTACTGGAAAAGTTATTCCTAAAAAATTTAGTTCGTCTTTGTATGGCAAATACTTTTCAATTCTGCCGGAGTGATCACACTGAGAATGTTTTGCAGATAAAATTGACCATTGAAAACCTCTGTTACCATTGTTTTTGACATTTATACATCATTTTTTGTTTTTAATTTTTTGAGGGAGATCGACGTACAAACTACCGCGAAGTACGTTATATTTTGCTGTGTGAAATGAAACTTCTTTTATCATTTCAAATTTCCAACCCGATCCTGACGAAGTAAATTCTTCTAATTTTTTGTTTATTGCTTGATGTATTTCATCGGCGACCATGGCAATGATTTTGCTGTTAAATATGGTTCAGAAATTTCGCTGTCAAAACTTTTTGTTTCAAAAATTACATCAAGTATATCCTCAACTGCGTGTAACTTTGATACAATCGTATGATATTGGACTATAAGTTTGATACTTTTATGAGCCGCAAGGTCTTTAGCTATAACTGGTTGTAAAAGATGAAATAAATTTGTGGAGCTAAAATTTGATAAATATTTTGATCATCAAGTTTGTAACTATTATCATAACCACAAAATGCTGAAGCAATTTTTTCTGATTTGATAATGCTCTTTTTAGCAATATCTCGCAATTTTAACATTATATATAGTAATATTTTATATTTAATTGAATTTTTTAAAATTCCTAATTAGAGATATGACAAACCTTATAGTATAATGACAGAGATTTTGAGATATATCGGAATGACAGCGGAAGAGCAAGAATTTTATCATGTACATCCAAATTACAATTTATATGCAGCAAATATGTTAGGTTCTGTTATCAATATAAAATCTAAAAATTTCTGTTGGTACATCAACACCAGCTGGTATGTTAATTTCAGTAAAAGGCGATAATAAAGAAAGAATTAAAATGTTTAGAAAAGATTTTATTATACTTTGTTTTGCTACGATATTCCAGAAGGACAACGAGTATAATGAGTAAATAGCGCAGTTGCTGATGATAATATTGAAAATTTATCATTACAAAATGAATTTCAACCTCATCCAGCATTTGATTTATACGAGGCAAATGATAAGGGAATTATTCGACATAAAAAAACAAAAAAAGTTATTGGAAGTTTAAAAAGAAATGGATATCTTGATATTAATGTACGTGGAACAAAAACTAATTTTGTTCATTATCAATATCATCGTTTTGTGTTTGAAACTTTTAACGGACTAATATCTAATGGTTTAGTTGTTGATCATAAAAATGGTATTAAAACAGATAATCATTTGGAAAACCTAGATTTAGTTACGCCAAAAGAAAACACAAGACGTGGAGCCGGTTTTGATGGTTCTAATTTTAAAAATCCAACCAGACAAATAATTTCAATAAATCTCGAAACTGGAGAAGAAATAAAATTTAAATCAATAGCATCTGCGGCAAAATATCATAAAATTAATCCACGTGTAGTAAACTTTGTAGCTGATAATGTAACAAAATCAGCAACGTCAATGTTGACATTTGATAGCTTTAGTTTTAAATGCGATAACTAATGATATTTTCTAAATCATTTCGAGTAAGACAATTATGACTAAAATCCATGACATCGTCGCGATTAAATCGTAACGTCATCATTTTATTTGCATCGAGTTTTATTTTATCTGCTGCTGTTAATAAAAATTTGTCAGATTTGCCTAATGTTATCATAACATCAACAAAATAAAACTATGTCCCAACAAAAAATATCGAACTGCCTCAGCTAATTCTTTATGATTTAATATATTCACTTTTTGATGATGTTTTATTTCTCCGAACATCTTATTATTTATTAATTAGACAAAAGATTATTATAATAATGAACTTAATTGAGAGACTGGCTAAACTAAATTCGTAAGATTTTGTTTCAGTTTCAAATTTTACATTAGAAAATATTACTAACCATAGATTTGCTGGTTATACTGAAAAAGATATTTTGCATAACTGTGACGACGATGAAGATGATGTTGTTGTTAGTAAAAAATATTTGAGCAGACCAACAACTGGACGATATGATGTTAAATACCATATTGCTAAAAAAAATAATAACACTTAATTTTACTGTTGCCGAGCATCAAATATTTTGGCAACTTATAAAACCCTTTTTAAACGTAAAAATCACTGGACAACAATAAAATATAAAATACGATTTTATTTTTGTTAAAATATTTAATTTAATGCCAGTTAATGACGCAAGAAAATTACATTTAATTTCTCTGTGTAAACCAGTAAAATGTAAATCAGTATTAATAAAATACGAAAACATTTATAATAATATTATTCTGTCGATGAAATCGACCGAGTTGGTACCCAGCTATTAAATTTATCGCTATATCCTCGCCATTTGACTAAACTTTTGTTGCCGCGCTTTTTAATAACTTTTTCAATAACAAATATATCTTGTTCTGTTTTCTGAAGTTCTTGCTCGTAAAAACTGCCAGTTATAGGTTCACCTAATAAATCTTTCAACGAGTATGTAACTGGTATTGTTAAAAGTACTTTATCAACAACAAATACTTCTTCGCTCCAATTATGAGTATATCCTTTTTCAAATGTTTTTTTCGTCAAAGAAATTCTAACTTTATCGCCAACTTTAAATTTATGTCTGCGGTACATATTTTCGTTTGCTAATATTGGATTTGCAATCGCGTCGTTTGGCGACATTTTACTTTTGCCTAGCGAAATGGATCTGTGTTTCGTGTTATTATACTCGTCAACAATTTTTTGTAAATTGTCTATATATTTATTCGTATTTTTAGCTGTCAAATACTTGTGGATTTTTTTGTTGAGCGTGCGATTAAATCGCTCGACGATGACGCTTTTTCCCTCATTTCCTGTGACATATTTTTTAATGTTATTTTGTTCCAAAAACTGTTCAAATTTTTTATTAAAAAATTCTGCTTCATGATCAGTCCAGATTCTATTTGGTTTTCTTTCTGTGTTAACAATAATTTGTTTTAACGCATCAGTCACCGATATCCCTGTTTTATCCGAAACGGGTATACTAAACGCGTATTTCCTAAAAACATCTACAACATTAAAAAGATATCTCTTTGGAACGCCATCAGCGCCAACGTTAAATTGAGCTAGATTTGAAACATCAACCAAATCTATCGCCCAGATATCATCAACGGCATTTGCGACAACTTTACGTCGCGGAAACTTTTTTTTTTTTAGGTGTGTGTAGCTGAGACGCTAGCGTCTCTAAGGCAAGATCATCATATAATTCTTTTCCGAGACCTAATTTATATTTTGCTCCAATAAAACCCTGGACCAGCCTTCGGTCAACACGTTCTCGCATATTTACAGGTTTCATATCACGAAGTTCGTCTAACATTACTTTATCGCAGCTATGTTTATTTTGTTCGCTGTCTGGAAGTTCAATATCTCTGTAGCAGATATCATGGCGCATTGCTGTTGCATCAACTTGATTGTAAGGCTCTTGTCCTGGCAGCGGATTATCGTTTTCGTCAAGTTGTTTATCAAGAGGATTATAAGTTCCAGTATATTTATGGTCTGGCAATGTCCAACTGCCTTTTGGTTTCGGCAATTTTCCAATAAATTTATGTATATCTATACCTGTTCCAATTATTTCTCTGTTTTTACATTTCTGACAATATGTAACAATTTTATTTTGCTCGAGACATAAATCTCTATCACAATCGCACTCGCATGTCATTATTTATTTTATAACTGACAAATTTTTCAGTCGTCTACTAAAATAATCTCCCTGACGTTGTCAGGGTAACCCGCTCCGGACAACTTTGTTTTTGGTAAAAACATGCTTTTTCTTTTTCCACAGATTGCACAAATACTTTTCAGCATTATTCTATTATTTTTTGTTTTTTCTGTTTTTTCATCTTTATTTTCTGTTTTAGTTTTACACTTGAGACATTATGTTGACATTGTATATCAGTGAGTTTAGATAAAATTTAATGCAATCTCATCATTAGCGTGAGAAGGTTGTTAGTCAAATTGCAAAATAAACTTTAAAAAATCTGGATTTTCGGTCATCTGTTTAATAAACATTACGCAATAGTATCCACAAGCGGAAGCTCCAACTGGTTGAATTTGATTAGACGAATAATTTATTATTTTCGTAAGAGACTTCGTCTCTAGAGTCTTCGTATCTGGAGATTTTGTCTCTGGAATTCTACTCATATATTTTTTTACTGCGTCACTTGGTGGAATTCCGAACGAGTCAAAATAATTGTTATCAAAAACAGCTTCCCAATGTGTGTCAGATCCGTCATTAAAATCTTGTATATTTATCACACACGAACCTGGCGTCATTGGAATCGCCGTAAGTTCATCTTTAGAATAAACTCCACTGAAATTTTTTACTTTTTTTAGTTTGTCAAGTATGTCAAAATTACTTAACGCAGACTTCATCTCCTTGTTCCTGGCAACATTAGTCCTCGTCCTACTCCTAACAGATTTGGCAATAGACTTCCCGCCAATCCTACTAGCAACGGGGCTATTGGAAAAAATCCACCTTTTCGCCTCTGTCGTGTCTTTTTTTTTTTTTCGTCGTCTTTCTTTTTGCTGTTTTTCGTTTTGGCATTATATTTAACAGTCACATAAAATTGTTACCATCGATATTCATGCGAAAATTTTCTTTATACCACTGCCGCGAACGATTCCATGACCTTCAACTGCCTTTTTCGTTGCGCCAGATACTGCTCCAGACGCTGCTGCTAATCCGATTGTACCTAACACTGGCAAAATTTTAGGTATTAACGTTCTGGCCATTATAGATAATGCCGGACCAAAGAAACCACCATGTTTTGACATTGCAGTTATTTGTGCAGCACTTAAATTTAAAACAAAAGGTTTTTTGCGCTCGTATTTATTTACTTGTTTTTTGGTTAACATTAATTTTGTTAAAGTACCTAAGGTGTTATGGTTGACCTTTAATGAAACCTGCTTCTGTTTTGCAACAGCAGCTGCTAATTTTTTAACTTGACCATCAGTCAAATATATTTCTTTTACAATATATTTTGTCATTATATAACAATTACAGATTAAATTTGGACTGACATTTTACCTCCAACAGAGTCAATTGTAACAAATCTATCGCTTATTACTAACGCATACACGTTTAACTGCGCTGCTGGAGCTGGAGCTGCTCCTAGTGTCCAAGTAATTTCAATATCAGCTGTGCTGTCTACAGCTCGCCCACTATGTTTACTAACATCGAAACAAAATATTGGATAAAGTATACGAAATTCCTCTACTGATATCTGAGATCCATCTCCAACATCTTGATATTTTTGCAGTGCGTCGAGCAGGTACATGTACGGTCGAGTAATATTTTTATTAGCGTCATCTGCAAAATTGCATTCTATCGCTCGTTCTCGATATTGCTTTGAATTTATTCTAGCATATATTCGTCTAACATCAGCGCTATCAAATATCGCATTATTTTGTTGTTGGTTATTACGCCGCGCTTGTCTCTGAAATACAACAAATAATTGCCGTGGTTTTTGTTCACTTGATGTTGTAACTCGCCATGTGTAGTCTGTGGTATTCGGAACTGCTGTTTGATATATTTTATGTTGCTGAAAATAAATTCTGTTTGTGTGTTTTTCCAGCATATCATTTAATTCCGCCATTTTAGTGATAGACGGAGTAATTCTTGGCATCCATAGTGCAAGTTTGTTTATGACAAATTGTACATCAGCCACACCTGACCTAAACAGGCAGTCGTTTTGATCTGATCGATCTAAAATAAGCGTATGTTTAACTCCACGAAATACTTTATTATAGTCCCTGCAAAAGCCAAATATTGTACTTAGTGGCAGCATCATTGTAATTTGACGTGATACTGCTGCAAGTGTCTTTCTCTTAACATAACCTTCATTGTAACGTACATTTCGAAATCCAATTGTGTCAGTAATTAAATCTAACATTTCAATGGTAGTAGCAGCCACATCTGGTGGTACTATACCAAGATTATTGCAAGCTGCAATAAGTGAAACTCTTGTAGCGTCTGCATTAGCAGCTGCAGCTGGTTCGTCTATATCTAGCGCAGCAGCATTAGCAATAAGAAAATTTCTTACAATTACAAGATCTGCAGCAGCATCAGCTCCGTTTATTAAAACACCTTTTGAAATAAATTCATTTTTCACAGGAATTATTACACCAGCTCCAGTATCTTTAAACCACATCATATTAGTTGCAGTTGACCTGGAATAGTCGTCGGAAAAAGAAATAATATTTAAGATTGTACTTGCAACTTGTAAGTGATTTGAAATATCTTCGACAGTTTGATTGGCCTGCTGATATCGAGCATCTTTAAATAAACACCAACCATCATTTATAAGAGCTACTTCTGTTCCAGCTGCAATTGCGGCAGGTGCGGCAGGTGCTGTCATAATCTGACCACGAACTTCCAACATTGCTTTATGAGGAAGTAGAAATACGTCCTCGTCTCGAGTATTAAATGTTCTGCGGCCAGCCTTATTAGGTTCGTTAGAATTTTCATCGAGATATTCAACGTATTCGAATTCTGTTACTGTGTCGTCTGTGTCATAAGTTTCTGCTAAATCGAGATAATTTTTTACAGACATTTTTTTATTTATTAGGTTATACAAAATTATTTCGGTGTTGTTACTTTAAATATTAATTTTTGTATAATTTGTTCTCCTCGTGGTGATAAAAGTTTTTTTTGTCGTTGTTATCATTGCGCGTTGAGTTTCTTTTGTTGGTGCGATTTCTGAAATAGCTTGTTTGATTGTCGGTATACCGCTTTGCGGTGGGATTTTTATTTTATAAGCTATTTTTTGTCCAACAGCAGTTCCAGCAGCAGATGCAGCTCCAGTTGCAAAAGCTTTTGATGCGTCAAGTGCAATTGGTGCAACTTTATGAGCTATTCCTGGAGCATTTTCTATAATTTTAGCAAATATATTTCCCAAAAATCCTCCTACTACTTTTCTTCGATAAACTTTTTTTCTCTGTTTCATTATATCTGAGGTTGCATAATTTTACTTCCAAATCTTTCGCATTACTAAAAATCTTTTAGCTTTTCTTAGAAAATATGTTTACTATTGTTCTCGCCAACGCAACGCGTAGGTGTAAATAATAAGTAACAACTTCATTATTAAAATCTAACTGTCTTCCAGTCTGATCTGTCAACTGCATATTTACTTCTGTTATTTGATTTTCAACGTTTAACGGATAATAAATAACCTGACGTGGACTAATTTGCATAAGAGATCCTGGTGGAACTTCTGGTGAAAAACTGTATATCGTTTGTCCTTTACTACCTTTAGCTGAATAAGATCCAGATGCAACAGAGCAATTTACCAATATTGTGTTTACATCAGTTATATTTACTGGCAGTTCACCGTCATATGCATATTTAACATCTAGAACATTAGGATATGTATTATAATTAAATCCTATCAGTTGCGCGATACTTGTTTTCATCCAAAGATTAACTGTCATATTTTTTAATGTCATTCCGGCCCTTAACGTGTTATAATTTGGTGTTGGCTCAAAATCGTCTGCAACTCGTTTATTTTTCGTTATAAGTTCTTTTATTATTTTATTTAGATCAGTTATGTTATAAGCTCCTTGAGGAATTTTAATTGATATCCATTTTTTAAATATTGGAGAACGTGGATCACTAACAGTAAATGCAAATTCATCATTCACTCCAGTTTTTACGTTAGCCATAGAATGCCAACAAGTACAGGGAATTAGTCCAATTTCATGGTGTTTCTCACGATCTAGTTCTATTGGCGGAATATACTTTACAGAAAAAGTTGCGCTATCTTTATCAGATTGGCTAGAGTCTAGTAATAATGTTGCTGACATTTATTATTATATTTCTATAAAATTAAATCGCCGCGATTACATCGCCTTGATTTGTATCAAATCAAGGTGTAAAGTTTTGTATTCGTCAGATGTTAATAAATTTTCTGATCTCATATTATTAAGTATGTCAATAATTTCATTGTCAATTTCAGCACCAACATTTCCAGCTTCTTTTGATGATAACAATAGCATTAATCTGCCAATCATTTCAGTAACTGATGAAAATATTCAAACTCCAGTTCCTTTTTTTCTTCTCTTTATTCTTTTACTCGACTTTTATCAAGTAGAAAAAATTTCCTTTTAAAATCCCACCCCCTACCAGAAGGTTTGTCTCTATTGGTTTTTGCTGTTTTTCCAACTACTGCAGCAATAACACCATATCTCATTTTATCATAAAGTGGAAGCATATTTTTATCTCCTATGGCAGTGTTTAACTCATTTCTAGCAGTAATACCGTCGTTCATTATTACAGTTAAATTATCAATAAGTTTTTTAAATTCTTCATTACTCCATTTATCTATATTATCAAGATCTTTAATATTATTTTCTTCTAAAAATTTATCATAATCATTCTCTGTTATATCATTATTTGCTTGTTTTATATACCATCGTCTTTGATCTCCAACTTCCATAAACTTTACCGTCAACTCTCCTACTCTTTCTTGCTCCTTTTCAATATCTTTTAATTTTTCTGATAAATTTTTTAGAATATTTTTAATCTCTATTGTAGTTAAACCTGCTAGTTTTTGTTCAAATTCTAGTGGATTATTAATTACCCGATCTAGTGCAGCTTGTCTTGCAACCGGATCAGCGATATTTGCTACAAGTGCCTCAGCTAATCTTCTTTTTTCTTCTTCAGATCTCTCAATAATTCTTCCAGCAGCTGTTTCTTGTTCTTCTTTAACTAGTCCGAGTAAACCTTTTCTTGTAATTTTTTAAGTTCTTATTCTGATAATGGTTTAGTTTCAGGTTGTTTTCCAAGTAAAGCTTCAGTAATTGGTTTAAGAGCGCCTGCTGTTGTTTCTGCTGCAACCACTTGGCCACGTCGTGCTTGCTGTACTTGCTGCTTAAATTTTGCCTGAGATTGTGCAAGTTTTTTTTAGATTTTCTATATGTTTTCTGTACTTTGCTTGTCTTTCCATTAATTATATATTATTTTTTTAAAAAAAATTACTGTAGATATTTTTCAATACAACATCGAAACATTTTACTCGTATCATTTGTTAATTTATCAAACAAAAAAATGTCATATTTATTTGCCGTTGCTTTATGATATAATTCAATAAATTTATCTTTTGTTACATCACCACATTGCTCGTTCGCGATATTTCTAACGTCAACATTGTCAAGTCCTGGAAATAATATAAAACAACCAGTATTTTGCCTAATAAATCTGTCAACATTATAAAAACCCTGGGTGAGATAAATAGAATTACATTTTTTATTTCGCGACAGTGAAAAATATGATCTTATTTTATTCATTTCTTCGTTGTTTAGCGGAATATCATCAAAAACAACTATCTTGTGTTCGTACGAATCAAGTTGATTAACTGGAACGAGTTCTTCTGGTTGTTTGATAATAAAAAAATCTTTACCAGCCTCAAGATCATCACGAAGTTTGTTATTATAATTGTTAAGTAGCTCGTACTTATCCTGTTGTGGATTAATTGTGTAAATATAACGCGATCGTAGTTAAAATTATCTCCTAGAAGTAAATTCATAAGCAAGTTTGTTTTCCCCGATCCAAGTCTTCCAACAATAAGATAATGACAATCTGGAAGTTCATTGTTATGTTTATCTTTTACCAACCGCTCTGTATCAAAATTTAATATCGTCGATTTTGCCATTATTGTTATACAATTTTATGCTATATAAAAAAAAATTGTCAGACGATAAATAAATAATGAGCTATTATACAAAATTTGGAACATTAGTAGGAGATTCATCAGCTGAAAGTACAACAATAACAGACGGTAAGATTGATTTATCAGGCTATCTAAAACAAATCCGGCGACACAATGACGGGAAACTTGTTTATGTCAAATCAACGAGTACTAGAGTTAGAAACAGATTATCCACCAATAAATGTCGTTAATACACAAGGTGTTAGTTATGCACAACTTAAATTAGTCGACAATAATAAACTAGATAAATCTGGTGGAAATTTAAGCGGCAACTTAGATATGTCAGGAAAAAAAATTATAAATTTGGAGACCAGGTATCCACCAGCAAACTTAAATCAAACTCAAGCGGTAAATTATTTACAGTTGAAGTACGTTGATGATAACAAACTTGATAAAATAGGTGGGATAGTTACAGGTAACATCAACATGTCAGGAAACAAATTTATAAATTTGGAGATTGTATATCCGCCAGAAAACTTAAATCAAACACAAGCTGTAAGTTATGCACAACTAAAATCTGTTGATGATAATAAACTTGATAAAATAGGTGCGACAGTTACAGTTAATATCAATATGTCAGGAAAAAAATTATAAATTTGGAGACTACGTATCCGCCAGAAAACTTAAATCAAACACAAGCTGTAAGTTATGCACAACTAAAATCTGTTGACGATAATAAGCTTAACAAAGCCGGCGATACAATGACAGGTGACCTGTCCATGTTAAATTCAAAAATAACTGGATTACCAATAACCCCACCATCTGATAACACTGATGCTATTAGTTATGCTCAGTTAAAAGAAGAACTTAACCCATATTTTAAGAAATTCGGTGGACCAATGTCAGGTAACATAAATATGAAAGCAAACAAGATAATGACGACTTACGTTCCAGTTAACCCTAACGATCTGACAAATAAAGCGTATGTTGACAGTCTGTTTAGTATTGTAAAACGAACCAAAAATAATGTTGGGTATATTCCAATATTGTTTAAGGCAACTGACAATCGAGTTGGGTTTGAAGTAAACGCATCAGCATATTGTCCTGAAAATTATCCTCATTACGCTTTCTCCGATAGACAAGAATGGACGACTAAAGGAGAAATTGAAAATTTTTGGATCAAAATTAAATGTCCCACTGCAGTTGCTATTTGGCAATTTCATTTGCGAGGCTGATTAAATCCTAGCGTTGGTCAAATTTATGATTGGAAATTAGAAGGATCAAATGATGATATTAATTGGACAACATTGTATAGCACAACAGACACGTATATTACGACAACACAATATTTTACGATTCCGACTGAAAACACTGTTAACAAGTACTTGTATTTTCGAGCTTATGTTTTTACTGCTGAACGTCCGTTTCCAGGACTGACAGCATTTCAAATATATACACTCGATGATCAAGTTTAATCTAATGCTATAAAATAATGTCAGAACCACCAATTATAACTATTGCGAAAGAATTTTATGATAATATTCTTAACCCTAAAATAGATGTTGAAGCTGTTAATGACATAACAAAAATGTTACAAAGTTTGAAAAAACTTGGCATCGAATCATTAGACAATTCAACATTGTCAGAAAATTCTGCTAATTTTATTCGCGTTATGCATATGCAAGGACCGCAACTGAAAAAAACAATAGAAAACTTTGACATTATAAGCAGATACTGTCATCCTGACGATTGCCTAGAAGAACAAAAACAAGTTGAAATTATACTTAAAAAAATATTACTCGAGCTTGATTTGTATAACATAGATTTGATAATAAAATCAGACTTAATAAAAGCACGAGTTTATAGTGGAAGAACATTGGAAGAAAGACGAATAAACGAAAATCATACTCGTCTTGACAAACTAGCGGAAACTAAGAAAATAAAAATAAAAAGAAACAAAAATGTATATGATAGTTTTTCAAAACGACATATTTTTAAACATCTCGGTATGTACTACAATGACAAAGAAACCTTGGCTAAAATCGTTACTATGATGTCAGACGCAGAGTTAATTATTAAAGTGTACGCAAACGCAATTTTGCCAATGATACGTAAAAAAGACCCAGAATTTGATCCGATTATTGTTAACAAGTCTCTAAAGATAATCAAAACTTTAGATGATGAAATTAGTAATTTTAATGATGATGAGCGAGAAAAGTTTTTTGAATTAGTCGATCAAGCAAAGTTGGAAGTAAAGTCTGATTCTTATTACGACATAAGTGAAGAAGACGATGTTCCATTCCCATCATTACAATACTCTAGACAATTGTCATTACCGAATTATTACAACGAAGTTAAAACCATGC
>JAECUM010043958.1:0-20559 GCA_016617855.1 Megalonaias nervosa
TATATATATATATATATATATATACTGATTGGCTGATTTGTGTATTACATCAAACGCATTTACTATTATGTAAAGAAAGTAGATGAAATGGGAAAGGTTGAATAGCAGAAACATATAACCATATGAGGTGTTGTTGTGTATCCGAATACAAGCATGTATATGAAATCAAATTATAGACTGAGAAAACAGACGCAAAATGAGATCTTACCTGTTCCGATCGCTGGAAGAGCAATCGCGGTGATGGAGTTGTCAACACATTTTTGAAAGCAGTCGAAAAGGGCGGAACATAAACTATACAAGCACTCTATTGTTCCGGTACGGTATTCAATAGGTTTCCATTTTGGAGTAACTAAGTGTACGATTTGAGAAATATTTTCTTTCAAAGCACCCGATGACGTAAATACACAATCTCCAACTTTAAGTGCTTCTCCCCCTGTTTTCTTTTGTATCTCCTCGCCTATTTCGGAACCGGCGGCTTTAAAAACAGCTTTAGCAACGCCTCCTAAGGGATATAACCGATCATTTCCTGGGACGATAATGGCTTCAGCTTTGATTTTGGTAATATCTCCTTGGATCAGCTTGACAGAGATGTTTTCGAAATCATTCAAGGATGCAAAATATGCCGCTGTGGAGGTAATTGAAATTTATAAAAGCATATAAGAAGTTATTTCTCTTAGTATCAGTGTGAATTAAAATTCCGAAGTGGAAAGAGGGTAAAAAGAAAAGAAGGAAATAGAAGGCTTCTATGATAGCGACTGAAAATATTGGAATCTCTCCCTGATACAAAACACTGAATTAAATATATTTCACTATGTTCGGGCAGGAGACAAATATAAACTTTTTGTCAATAAGTGGATTATACAAGTATGTACCGTATTAAATAATTTTAACTTGTTTGCACCTAGGTCTCCATACTAGTGAAGTGGGGCACTATAGCGACAATGGGACCTTAATGTTAAAATAGGGGGGTTGTACCGTGGCGACAATGGGAATTTAACATGGGGAAAAATTGGGCCTGTATAGCGACAAAAAATATTGGGCCTGTATAGCGACAATAGGAAATAAAACAGGTGGGATGACGTCACGGTACTGGTAACAATGTGGCAAGTGGCTGACCTGAATACGCGCGGCTACCCTAAGTAGGGACAAATACAATAGAGACATAGACATATATAACACAACCATAGATTGATGAACATCAATCTATCAAACCTAACATATGAAATCGACTAAAATAATTTTAGGTAAGGGAATAATGTTTGGGGAGTTAGACATAAAATATACAATCGACTAAAAAGTTTTTTTTTTAGGCAAGAAAGAATAAATCTTTTCGAGGCATATGAAGTGGCCTTGAAAAGGGCCTTTGGTTGTTATGTTAACACCATTTCTTTAACATAGAGGACATCTTACTGATCTTCTTCTCTTTCTCAAACTTTGTCTAACCTCTGGTTCATAGATGAGGACTCGCTTCAGACAGCCTTGTCTCTCCACATAGCATCGTCTTTTCCAAACAGCCATATCGGTGATCCGGATGATGGTCCATGATGATATAACATACATGGGTAAGTCCGTACGGAACAGTATCGACAATACGAGAGTAGAGGATTCAACGTTTGACCACATCTTGTGACGAGAGCAGGTGAAGGGAATGAAGTGTACCGCGTTTATTTATAGTGGAAGACCGGATTGAAACGGATTGAGATTGTTCACCAATCCCAGAACGCGTTGCAAAATTCAGTCACTTCGCGGAGTCTATCTTCCAATCCGATGAAAGCTACCTGTGACATCACATTCCCTATATAGGTGCGCTAGCGTGTGTGCAGAGTGAATCGATGCGACATTGTTTTTTGAAACATGACTTAAACTAAGAAGACGATGAATTGGGGTGCATCAGCCGTGGAGACGAGAAGCGATGGCATAGCAGCGGCTACCAAAGTCAACGCAGGGCTACTTCCAGAAGAGGTCGATTTCAACTGGGATTTAGTGGATTTTCTCCCTTCGCTAGAATTTGTTCCGGTACCAGTACCTTCACTACCTTCTCCTTCTTTACCACAGGTCGAGGATTTTAAACAGAGACAGAAAGAAGAATTGGAGAAAGTTTTACAACAGCAGAAAGAAGCACAACAAGCTTTTCTCCTTGAACAGAAACAGCGAGAAGAAGAAGAAGAGGCAAGAAGGAAACGACAGGAAGAAGAAGAAGCAGAGAAGAAACAAGGTCAAGGAGAGAAGGAGAACAGTGAAAGTGAAACGGTAACGTACTCTTGGACATTTTGGCAAATGTATCAGACTTCTTTCTTACGACCCAAGAGAAAAAGACCTTCCCGAGCCAAACAGCCCAACCCTGTTAGTACGCCGGAGATACCACCGCTATTGATTTCTACTAAATCATCGACGGGAGCAGGTCCAGAAGTTGGCCTTGGTCGTGGCAAAGGCTTAAGGCAGTTAAAGCTGATTGCTTCTCGTTCCTGAGTTTGTTGTTTTGAAAAAAAAAAAAGCAACAAACAAACAAACACCCAACGGTCCTTTTAAGGGCCACCCTCTTCTTTGGAGAAGAGATAGTATTCATTTTGCCAAAATCAATTAAAACTCAAAATCCCTTTTTTAACCCTACGATGTACGTGTGTGAGTGCGTGAGTGTAGGCCCTTATTCTAAAAAATCAAAATCAAGAGACACTTACATTTTTCTGTCTGGTCTATTCTGGTACAAATTTTACAATCCAATTCACAACATAACACAACACTTTAAAAAAGTTGGTAGACTTCTTCTGTGTTTTTTGTCTTTCACTCTCTCTGTTTTCTGAATTTCTTCACTTTCACAGGTTTTTCCTCCTCTTCTTCCTCAATTTTATCCCGTCTTCTTTTATTCTCTTTCTGAACGTGTCGGGCTTCTTCCTTTGCCGAGGACACCTCTTCTTCTTCTTCCTCCTGCTCCTTTTGCTTCTTAGGGCGGTCGGAAGACCAATGTCCTTTCTCTTGACAATGATAACAGGTATCTCGACTTTTGTCTCTTTTGAAACTGGTCTTGCTTTTTTGACGGACAGGACATTCTGTAGCCCAATGCCATTTCTTCTGAGAGATATAGCAAGTATCTTGACTTTTGTCTCGAAAAGGAGGAGGAGTAGTCTGTCGGCTTGTCTGAAGAAAACTTTCGTATGTCTGTGTTGGCTCTTCCATCGTGTTGGTCAGCTTGAGACTGAAATGAATACTGAGAGGGAAGGCACTGGCCCTTTAAATATACACTGTTCTGACATCAATATATAGGGGTCCATGGCGTTTCAAATGTAGTCATTTGACATTTTGCAGTCAAGATGAAACGATCGCAACATTTCGTGAAGAAAGGAGAATAAAGTGAGAGGCAGAAACGTGACTTATCGCCTCGCACAGTAGTTGAAGTCTTGGCTCAAATTCATGCCAGCGATTTTGAAGATGACATGAGTGAGGCAGAATCCAGACCCAGAGAGTCTATACCAAGCCAAAGTCCGCCATCACCACCAGTAAACACTGAAAAGCACTACCACATTCGAGAAACGGACAAACGCTCCTCTAAAAAATTTAGAACCACAGCCTACACGTACACAGTGAAGTTTAAAGATTTCAAGTCCGACGTACCGTTGGAGAAAGCAGAGGGGTTCATCACCAATGTGTGGGATTCTTTGTTAACCACACTGAAACGGCAGTGTGAAGCCAAAGAAGACGATCGCTTGAGACTTTCCATTCATCACGACAGTCTGAAGTCTCCTGTTTGGATAGAGTTTAGCAGCCCAGCAGAATTGACACCTTCCAAAGTCATGGACAAAATTCAACACGTGTAGCAATCCAACGACAAGTTTCACATCACCGACGGAAAAGCGACACTGCTCATGACCCACGTGTCTCTCCTCAAGGGACGGGACGCAAAAAGGTGTTATTGGTGGACGACCTTAGCAACATCAAGCGCAGCATCGTTCAAATTAAAAACACTCAAGACCAGATGTGCTTAGCCCGTGCCATCGTGGTGGGACGAATGTATGCCGAGAAGAACGACACGGTAAAATGGAAAAGAGCCTGGAAAACAATTCAACGATCGGACCGAGCCAAACAACAGAGAGAAGCAGAAATCCTGTTACAGCAAGCGGGGATATCCAAAGACACCGCTTGTGGTATTCCTGAAATGCAAAAATTGCAAAACGTCTTGGCTCCACTCTACACCTTGAAAGTACACCCTCAAGAAGTGCGCAAACCTCTGTTGTTTCTAGGCAAAGATTTCAAAGACGGAAAATACATTCACGTCTATCATCACGATGAACATTTTGATGCTTTTACCAGTATCGCTGCATTCATGGGATACAGTTATTATTGTGAGAAATGCAACTACGGCTATAACAATCGAGAGCAATACAAACATTGCGGCTCGAAATGTGAGGGATGTTTAGCCTCTAAACCCTGTCTGGACGAAAGACAAGAACAAGTGCATTGCCCAGCTTGTCAGCGCACTTTTGTTAGCTCTGCCTGTTACCAACAACATCTGAAACGCAAGGTTCACAGCAGAAAAGTGCTTGTCAACTCCTGAGATTGTGCCATACTTGTGGACAAGGCATACGTACCAACAATGCCAAGGCGCACGTCTGTTCAGGAAAGAAAAGATGTCACATTTGTCGCCAAATCGTGGACTTGGAACACGAATGCTACATTCAAAAATACCATTCCAAACAGGAAGAGGAAGACTATGACCAGAAGAAAGGCAATTTCGTCTTTTTCGATTACGAATGCATGCAAGAGACTGGCATTCACATTCCTAATTTCTGCGCGGCTCATCGAGCGTGCGAGAAGTGCATCCAAGAGCCTATCTTTACTCATTGCCCTTACTGCAGCAAAATTCCTGGAGGATGTGAAAAAAATCTTTCGGGGACCGAACACATTGGCTGATTTTGCCCAATGGATCTTAGATCCTATCGACGAGACGTGGACCCAAGAAGACATCGAACGTTACGGAGATTGTCATTGCTATGCCACGGTGATGGCTCACAATTTCTCGGGATACGATGTGTATTTCTTCTTAGATACTATAAGGAAAAAAGTACCGAACGTCCTAAAGTGACTTTGAACGCAGCCAAAATCATTTCCATGCAAGTGGGACAAGTGCAGTTTAAAGATTCGATGAGTTACTTGGCCATGCCTTTGAGCCGAATGCCTAAAACGTTTGGAATGACAGAAATGGCCAAAAGCTATTTTCCTCACTTTTTCAATACCGAAGCCAGTCAACACGCCGTTCTACCCCATTTGTCTGAGGCTCACTACTACAACCCCGACAACATGCGTACCGAACAACGAGAAGCCTCTTCGCATGGTACCACACTCACGCCTCGGACCCTTTCGACTTTCAGGAAGAAATGTTAAAATACTGTCGTTCCGACGTGGACATTTTACGACGTTTCTGTGGAAAATTTCGGAAATTATTCATGGAACACGGAGGGATCGATCCTTTGAAAGAAGCCTGCACCATTGCCAAAGCGTGTTCTTTAGTGTACCGTCAACGATTCATACCCGAAAACACCCTGGCTGTCATAAGTCCTCAAACGACGAACTTTGTCAAACGTCAATACTCAGTCAAAGCCCTACGCTGATTACATTACTTGTGTGACAAGGAAGACAAATGGATCCAACACGCCTGCAACGGAGGAGGCGAAAAGACCATCGGAAGGTATTCGGTGGATGGCTGGGACTTAGAAAACCCCAAGATCGTGTACGAGTTTAAAGGGTGCTTATTTCACGGTTGTCCCATCTGTTACCCTCAACGTGGCACTAAAAGTCAGTTTTTACAACGAACCATGGAAGATTTGTACCAGGCCACATGTCAGCGGCGGTTGAAGTTAGAACAGCAAGGACACCAGGTGGTGGAAATGTGGGAACACGAGTACGATCACCGATTGAAAACCGATCCCGAGTTTAAAGGCATCGTGGCAAGTTACAAACTGGTGGACCCACTGAACCAGAGGGACAGCTTGTACGGAGGACGGACGAATGCCACCTGTTTGCTGTACCAAGCCGACGAGGAGAAAAGAGAAGAAATCAAATGCTTGGACGTGTGTTCTCTGTATCCGTACGTGTGCAAATATTGTCACTTTCCCTGTGGGCACCCGCAATTGCTGACGGAACACATCGACGTGGACAACATTCGACAATACGAAGAATTGATCAAGTGCAAAGTCTTGCCTCCCACGAACTGCACTATCCCGTTTTACCACATCATTGCCAAGGAAAACTCATGTTTCCCTTTTGCCGTACTTGTGCGGAAACGTTCGACCAAGACCTACCTTGTCAGCACACACAGGAAGAACGCGCCTTGACAGAAACGTGGGTTAGCGTAGAATTGTTCAAAGCTCTGGACCTGGGATACCAACTGTTAGAAGTGTACGAAATTTACCACTTTCCCAAGACAGAAAAATACCACAAGGGCGACGAGACTGAGAAAGGCATTTTCGCAGACTACATCGACGCCTTTTTGAAACTGAAACAGGAAGCCAGTGGCTATCCTTCCTGGTGCCACACTCCCGAAGACCAAAAGAAATTCAAAGAGAAACACTGGGAGCAGGAGGGCATCACTTTAGACCACGTGGAGAAGAACCAAGGAAGGCGATCGTTTGCCAAAGTGATATTAAATTGTTTGTGGGGCAAAATGGCACAACCACCGTGTTTACCAAAGACAGAATATTTGACAGAACCTCCCGCTACTTACCGATGGTTCACGACAAAACCGAATACATGAAACACGTGGAAGTCGTTCGTGAGGATTTGATCTTAGTCAATTGCGAAAAAGAACTGGAGCTTGTAGAAGCCGGCGAATATGGAAATGTCATCATTGCGGCTTACGTGACAGCCCATGCTCGCTTAAAACTGTATGAAGCTTTAGAACTATTGGGAGATCGTGTGCTGTATTTTGACACGGACAGTTGCATATACATCAATCGCCTGGGTCACTGTCACCCGGTCATTGAAGGAGATCGTTTAGGAGCCTAGACGGACGAGCATCCCGACGACAAGATTCTAAGTTTTGCTAGTGGCTGTCCCAAACATTACGGCTATGAACAAGGAAAAGTGCACACGGAGTGTAAAATGAAAGGATTGACTCGCAATTATCGCACTAGTCATGTGGCGAACATTGCCGTATTGAAAGAAGCCTTGCAGTCTGGAGAGGATGGAAAAATTAGAGTGACCACCCACGAACCGCACAAGATTGTACGTTTACCTACACACCAAATCGTCAGTCGGCCCTTGGAAAAAGTGTATCAAGACGTGTACCAGAAGCGAGTAGGGTTTCCCAACCACTTCACTTTACCGTACGGTCACGCTGGTATAAAAGAAAAATGGTTCCAAGACGATAGCCACCAACAAGAAGGATGACTTCGACACAGCAAGAAACGAGTGAGAGACCTGTTGAAATCTCCAAGTTCAAACCATACCATTTTCCTGTCTTCTTGCCTGACTATTGTATTTGTGCCAGTCGATTGGAAACGTTTCAAAAATGGCCCACTGATAGGGAAGGATTACCTACTGCGAATGTTTTAGCTAGAACAGGATTTGTCTGCTTGGGACCTGAGACTGGATTGGGATACGAAGTACAGTGTTTCAGTTGTAGTCTGAAGTTGCGTATGGATCGATGTATCTATAAAGATTCAGCTATTCTGGAACATACTCGAAAGGCTCCGCACTGTCCTTACCTTTCTACAGCCTTTCCAGCCATCACACTACAGTTCAGGTATGACGGTATCTTAGAGAAGGTAGTACCGTTGTCCAAGAAGAAAAAAAGGAAGACTTCCAAAACTAGTCATATAAAAGGAACGATGTACAAACTCGAGACTTCATTACGACTAGTATAAAAAGGGACAACGTCCAAGACCGATAGTTCTTTGCGGCTACCACCCCTCGGATGTCATCCAAAACTGAGCAAACTGCTGCGGATTTCAACGTACCCTCATCGCAATGAACGTGTGAAAGACGAATATTCGTTCACTGTGCGATTGCCTGAATACTGCGATTTTGAAGTCGATTCCAAACTTTCCGAGAAAAATGGCCAAAATATCTGGGAGGACCTACCCCCGAAGAATCAGCTAGAGCTGGATTTATCTACTTGGGCGAAGGGGATAACGTCAAGTGCTTCAGTTGTGGTGTGTCACTTCACGAGTGGGAACAGAAAGATCCCGCTTACCTCGAACATACTCGATGGTCTCCGGATTGTCAGTACCTAACTTTAGTCGGCCGACCTCATTAACCTCTGGATGGATACTTTACAAGAGAACATTCGTGACTTGCCTGTGGAGTTGAGAGAATGCATTTACTGAGACTTGGTCAAAATACAAGTGAAACGCAGACTCAGAATCATTTCTCCATTTTTAAACTATGCTCTTTTCCAAAGTAAACGAAGACAGGTTATGGTAGGACACTACTTCAGTCACAAATATAAACGAGGCTATTGGCCACGCCCCAGTGATTCTTGAATGAATACTTTACAAGACAGCATTCGTGGTTTGCCTGTGGAGTTGAGAGAACGCATTTACCGAGAGTTGGTGAATATACAAGTGAAACGCAAGGAACAATTGCATCCGTTATGTCACCGATGTTTGAACCACTGGTACCTAAATGCTATAAGAGGACTGATTCATGTGAAAGCTTTCCAGCGGTCAGACATTGTTCAACTGGACCAGAAGACTTTGGTTGCTACTCATCCTACTTCTTACAGGCTAGCCATTCTAGACCGAATTCCAAAAGAAGAGTTGGAGGGTTACCGAAATCTTTTACACAATGTAAACTTAGTTCAGGAGGACACTTCTATGCGATCTGTGGTATGTGAGTTAGTGACTAAATATTTTGGATACGTCGACGGAGTACGACCACGTCTGTGCAAAAAGTACATTTATTACCTGCGACAAAAAGAGGTATAAAAACGGACTGCCATGTCACGACCTTTATCATTCGTGATACAACAGATTCCGTGGAAGAAAATCAATGACAATATTCAGACAGTGGAGGATTACCATTGTATTTTACAAGGACTCTGTCCACTAAATTGGGGTCGTCGTGTGTTGTGTGTCTTAGTGACTTGCTTTCTGAGATTTCGTTTACCGGCCGATTCCTTGTGGACTCTTTACGAACAGTACATACCACTCAAAAAGCATGAAAGTGGTGCCTTTAAATGTGCATGAGAGACTCATTCTGTTAAAAGCTTTGCGCTTTCATCTCGATACTTCTCAACCTCTACAAGAAAAAAAGATTCGTCAACTTTTAGGTACTGAAGATGTGTACGATGGTGTGTGTGTGTGTGTGTGTGTGTGTGTGTGTGTGTGTGTGTGTGTGTAGTTTGTGGCTTACACCCTCACTGGAAAGATGTACGTGACTGGAAAGGTTGGGGTTTCGAGGCTTGGACAAAAGAAGCGGCACACTATGCCCAAGATTTGTCATCCTAAAAAATTAAAACGTTCAGTGAAAAAAGTAACTTTTAAACCTGTGTTAGTGACAGTACCAGCAGAAGAAGAAGAACCAATCCCTTCAGGACAGGACAGGACTGTCATTGACATCCCCCGAAAGGCCATTCCGGGAGGACCCCTGTGTCACTGTACCAAAGAGTGTAGAGACTCAAAGAACATTACACACTGTCCCTACGAAACCACATTTTGATCACCAAAAATGTTGTACAAAGACTTGTTTATATTTCAAAGTCCAAAGAAAAGGAGAAGCCACCAGAGGGGAGGATTTTTCTTTTCCCCAACCAGAGTAGCGTCAGTGAAGAGTGGATCACTTATTAAAAAATGGAGAAGGTGTCAGCCAGCATTTACTACGATCCATCCCATCCTGCAGGTTACGGAGGAGTTCAGAAATTGTATCGTGTTGCCAAAACTCAACTGAAAAGTGTCCGTTTACCTCAAGTGCAATGCTGATTACAAGAACAATCCACGTACACCTTACACAAACCCATTCGACGAAACTTTTCCAGAAGTCGTACCCGAGTGGAAGGTATCGATCATCAATGGCAAGCCGATTTAGCCGATGTCTCTCATTTGGCCACCTACAACCGTGGCTACAAATATTTGTTTTATGTCCTCGACGTCTTTTCCAAATTGCCTGGGTCGTGCCATTGACTTCCAAATCGAGCAGTGAGTTAGTGCGAGCCCTAAAACTTATGTTGCAACAAAGTGGGCGTCACCATCTTCGATGGCAAAACGACAAAGGCACCGAATTTCTGAACCAAGCTTTCCAAAAAGAACTGAAGAAACGTGACATTCATTTTTTCACCACCGAGAATCCCGAAACCAAAGCTAGCATCGTGGAACGTTTTCAGCGCACCTTGTAAGAGCGCATGTAGAAATATTTTACGCATCAACACACACTCAAGTACATCGACGTCTTAACGCAGATAGTCGAAGCGTACAACCAATCTTACCATCGGAGCATCGGACGCGCCTTTCAAGAAGTGACTCCCGACAACAAAGTGACCGTCTTCGAGCGCCTGTTTGGTATGTCCGCAACGGTGACTGTCCCCAAGAAAGGTGGTATGTTGGCAGCAGGTGATTGGGTGCGCATTGGCAAAACCAAATGCACTTTCGACAAAGGTTACTTACCCAACTGGACCACCGAATTGTTTCGTGTCACTGAACGAGTACGTGGCCGTCATCCTTCCGTCTATAAATTGGAAGACATGAACGGGGAAGTACTAAAAGGAACGTTTTACTTGCCTGAGTTAGAATGTGTGACCAAAAAAGAAGTTTTGACTCTTGGATCGACGCTTCGCAAATTATCAACTATAAAAACAAGTGAACATCATGCCCTTCAACACAGTCTCAGCTACTGCAGTGACCACTCCTTCCCCCAGTTCTTCTCTGCAAGATCTACAAAAGCAGCCCTTGTGGGTGTAGTTTGGAGAACGTGTGCCTTAAACGTAAATCATCTTTTTCTGCCAAATCTTTCTGGTGTATCGTGTCATCGGTGCTGCCATTGCGAACTTGAGTTTGCAACAAGGAGACAAACAATTTTTGCCCATTTTACTCAGCAGTTGCATCGGTTACTTTCTACCCAATCCGTCCTTGGAATATCCCTCTGACGGGAACAACAACGGGAGCCTCGCGTCCAACGTCAGTCCCCCTTCCAACAGTAAACATAACCATCACAACAGTCCTCTTTTAGACACTCCTCTGACTTCCAGCGACCCCTCGGACAGTAGAACTCTGGAATTATGAATAACCAATTTTACTTAACATTACCCAGTGACAGTTCCATAGAGGTGCTTCCCCGCAACACCTTATGCTGTTACACGGCCAAATTACCTCAGGCCATCCAATTGGATCACACAGCCCATTGGGAAGTGGCTTTAGTGGAAATGATTCACCCTACACAAATCCTAAATATCCTTCCAAATCAAAATACTTTTAAGGTGGAAGTTCATGACGAGCAAGTGCAACAACACTTGGATGAACGCACCATTGCAGGCGAATCTATGAAAACACAAGACCCAAAAACTAAACGGTTCACCTATCTGTTGACCATTCCTGCAGGCTATTCTTTTTAGCGGTCAACATTTGGTGAACACGATTGCTATCAAATTCAATACCATGTTTGGTAAAGCCTTGGAGAAAGTCAGAAAAAGTGTCACGATCGAGTACCATAAAATAGCTCGTCGCCTACGAATCAAATTTTCAGAGGACAAAGTATTGGCCGTTACATTTTGTCCTGAATTGTATGACATTTTGGGTGGAGATCCCAAGTTGATCAAGATCAAAAACCAAATACATCCGTTACCAGCAACTTGGATTTTGCGAAATATTTTCGATTCCTTGTAGAAATGACTGAATTTGATTTTTGTGTACTCCGATGTGGTGGAGTGCAACGTGGTGGGACACACCTCCGTACCGTTACTGCGTGTCATTCCTTTGAAAGTAGATTCTGCCACGAACGCTGACGAGGAAGGTGGAAACACCTATCACGTTAACCGCGAATTTGTACATCCTCACTATTTGCCCGTCAGTAAGTCGTATTTCGATACTGTCGACATTACTATAAAAGGAGATCTGAGACAAAATATTCTATTCACCAAAGGGAAAGTCACAGTGAAACTCCATTTTCGAAAACGTTTACTCTAACCCCTTGTCAGTCATGTATCCCGTGTACCAAGGAGTCGCTCGACAGCGAGGACATGGTTTAGGAGATATGCTGAAATCAGCCGTTCGTTCGGTGGCTCCCGTTTTGAAACCAATGGTGACACTGGGATTGCACGCCTTGAAAGATGGCGCATTGACGCAAGGTAAAGAATTTCTCCGCGTAGAAGTGTTACCTAAAGCGGGAAACGACATCAGTCACACATTGAGCAGAACGACGCCAAGTACCCGATACGACGCGTAGAAGTGAAAACGTTCACCATTGCTGCTGGACTCCGATCCAAAATTGAAGATCATCTGTTCCAATGACAGTTACCCAAACGTTTAATCGTTGGCATCGTCAGCAATGCAGCCCTTTCCAGTTTAAGCACTACAGTGTGTCCAAGATCGAAGTCAGTCGCGATGGCAAGACCTTGTGTACCAGACCCTTCGAAAATAACTTTGCCCAGAAGAATTACTTGAGATCGTACTTGTCCCTGGCAACTAGGAACCAACACCAGTCACGGTATGTTGTACGAATATTATGAAGGAGGTTACACTTTGAGGGTCTTTGATTACACTCCAGACCAAGGCAAAGACGAGGGACATTTCCACCCTATAAAATCCAGTAAACGTCGTCTTGTATTCGATAATACCATATAAATCAATAGTTTGAGAGAAGTTATTCTAGACTATTAGAAACTATGGAAGACTCTTATCCCTCTTTGAACAGTAGAGATTCTTTGCAAATGGTTTGGGAGGATACCGTGAAAGCAGAACTCCATGACAAAGATGAAGAGGACATACTGGTCACGTCCAGATGGCCAGAACGAGAACAACATTTAAGTGTCCTGTTTTGCCAAACACCTGGCGGATAAAATTACGGAACTGACCAAGAAAGATTGCTATGGATGTCAAATTCAACACGATAAACGTTTGATGATGAGTCAAGAAGAAAAATTGGACGAGTATCTGGACGACGCTTGGAGTCTCATCTCGGAAGAAGCAGTGTTGCATGAGTGGTATAAAGGCTTGCGTGATCATTACTGTCCTCCATTGACTGTTCTAGAGATCCGTCGCATCGAATCTCTCTTGGCTCAGAGTACAGAGACGAAGCAAAGAAACGGTTACTTGTCAGAAATTTTCAAACAAAAAGTCAGAATTGAATTGATGACTTATAATTACTTGTGAAAAAAACAAAAAAACAACAATAAACAAACCTGGGATACCTGGGAACTTTATTACCTTTTGAACGAAAGTTCATACACTGCTTCTTGGAATCCTCTCGTGTGTGCTAAAGATGAACTACCTCATCGCAAACCTCAAGATCATGAAACTTATGTCATCAACACGGACGACAGTAATCTCCCAGGAACCCAATGGGTAGCCGTCTACTTCCCTAAAGAGGATTGTGTGGGGTATTTTAATTTGTATGGATTACCAACTTTGGAAGACGACATCATCGACTTTATGAGAAGAAATGCCCAGACGACACGATTCAATAGTGTGAAATTACAAGGCACAGTTTCCAAGGTGTGTGGAAAATATTGTGTGTATTTTCTTCATCAAAGCAGTCTTGGATATTCTTTAGAACATTTAATGACTTATTTTGATAGTAACTCTTCAAGAAACGATGAGAAAGTAGATCGATGGTTTTGTGACCATTATAGCTATCTTTTTTCTTTAGCTAGGGACGTAGTTTACATCAATGGCCCCATGACTTCCATCAGTGGAAATCTCAAACGATTTCACAACGTTGTCAACCTTGTAAAAAAAAGTTTTTTAAATGTTATTGTTAAATGTTAGTGGTGAGTTGTTTGTTGAATAAAAAAGTTGTGTTTTCAAAAAATGTGTCTGTCGTTTGTTTTAAAAAAAACCCACTATGAATATATGCTCTTTGACTTCTATCTCTATCCCTACCCATAACATTAGCTATCATAGCGTTCCGACCCAACAAAAATCCAGTAGGGATGTTTTCTATTGCGTCCGCTTTTGAACCATATAAAGCGGGTCGGTCTCCAGTCTGGCCATTCATGGTTGACTTGTCTACCTATAAACATGCCTTCCAGACTAGCCAAGCTGAACGAAGCTTACGTGAATTTACATCGTGTCAGGTTAAATCTGATACCAAAGCCTGAAGAGATAGAGAATGTCAGGATGTTAACAATAGTCCAAGACCTGATAGAAGAGGCCTTCAGAGAAGAAATCAAGTAGGAACAAGAAGAATGGACAGAGAAGTACAGACTTCAGAAGCAGCAGAGAGAACAGCAACAACAACAGCATCAGCAACAGTAGCAGGAACCATACAGAGGTTTTGTAGACTGCCGCGTGGACACCAAAGAGTTCTCCTCTTTCTGCAGAAGCAGACCGTATGGTGTAGGAAAGCCTGCCGCCAGACTAGGATGCAATCTTAAACAGTAAAAAGATTGCCATCACTCCCTGTCAGCAAAAAACAGCCCTTTTCAGGGCTACCCCAATACTTTAGAAAAGACATACTAATTCAATTGCCAAAAAATGTGTGTTTATTTTTTAAAACATAGAAGTGTGTCTATAAGCACTTCGCTTTTTTTGTCAGTAAAATCTACACTTCGTTTCTGTCTTGTCCAATAGTGAATGTCTGTGCTTATAAGCAAAAACGTCAACGTGAGTGTTTCTTTTAGGTCCGCGCGCTCGATATAAAGCGGAGCGCTCGTCAGTCTGGCTACCCATCGTTGACTAGTCAACATTGAAAATGAGTAGCAGAATTGCCAAACTTTTAGAACTTCAAATGCACCAGACGCATCCTGGACGAGCTGACCATGAAGGCTATTGCAGAAGAAGCCAGGATAGAGGAGGAGGAAGAGAAGAAAAAGAAAGAAGAGGAGAAGGAAAAGAAGCGAGGGATCCTACTTCACCTCATACTAAGACCTGTGTGAGAGGTCAGGCCTGAGGTGAGGACGCCTCCACAGCCAGTACGAGTTCAGCTACAGCTACAAGCAGTACCGACACCTCAATCACAGCCACAACCACCACAACAACAACAACATCCTCGACTCTGGCATAGAAGACAGAGGACCAACAACAAGTGTTCACTATTCCACAAACGGAGGAGTGGGATAGTGAAGCCACTCAACCTCCCTCTGCGCTTCCAAGAGATAAGTTGAACTGGCAGCAGGACTGGAGGAGACGTTGTGTCTGTGGGGCCAGATCTGGGAGGTGTCACCATTAGCCAGGTGAATCTGAAGTTCGAAAGGAAAAACAGCCCTTCTCAGGGCTAACCAAATTTCTAGAAACGAAACACTATTCAAGTTGCCAATTTGTGTGAACGTAGAGTACTGTGACTATAAACACTCACTCGTTTACTGATGTGTGTATGAGTGTTTGTGTGTGTGTTCTGCTTGCGCGTTCGTTTGTGTGGATAGTAAATATGGTGTGTTTTATGCGTTCGCGTTCGTTTGTGTGGATAGTAGATAATGTGTGTTTTATGCGTTCGCGTTGTGTGGATAGTAGATTGTTTTTTTTTTTTTGCTTCTCTTCCCGTTCGTGTGGATAATATAGTGTATTTTTGTTCTTCTTTTTCCGTCTTTGTGGATAGTATAGTGTGTGTGTTATATGCATTCGCGTTCGTAGTGTGAAGTCAGTGTAAGGGATGTTTTCCTTCACGTCCGTGCTCCACAGATATAAAGCGGAGCGCTCGTCAGTCTGGCTACCCGCGTGGACTAGTCAACGCCTTTCGAAATGAACGTGTTTAACGAGTTAAAACACAGTTGGTACTGGATGGTGGATGGAGCCTATGTGGTGGAAAGGCTTCAACAGGAATGGAGGTTTCCAGGTAGCCTAGACTATGCGAACAGCCTGAAAGTAGCCAGGGATCAAGTGCTAGTCATGATAGAAGATCAAGTTGAGAAGTTAAGAGGTTTCATTCAACCTAAATATGTAAGAATAGGCACCTTGAAGGAGGCCCTTGATGTTGTCATCAGACTGAGGTGCTTTTTAGAAGATATATTAAATTTGACAGAGTGGTCTTTTGTCAAACGGGGCTTAGACCAGTTAAAGAAAGCTGAAGACATGATGACAAAGGTATTGGAAGAAGAAGTGAAGAAGATTAAAGAAACACGGGCAAAAGAGAGAAAGGACAAAGAAAACAAAAAGAAGAAAGAGGATTTTGACAGACGTAACAACAATTGGATAAAGGTGCAGAAAAAATTTAGAGCAATGGGACATCCTGACTTTATTCCAGAGGATGAAAAGAAGAAGAATAAGGAAGGAATCATTGGAAAACTGAGGAACTGGTGGAAGAAGTGGAGAAGATAGAAGTAGATGAACCAAAGGCCCTTTTCATGGCCACTTCATATGCCTCGAAAAGATTTATTCTTTCCTGCCTATATGTTATATATATGTTGTATATGTTTATGTCTCCATTGTATTTGTCCCTACCTAGGGGAGCCGCGCGTATTCAGGTCAGCCACTTGCCACATTGTTACCAGTACCGTGACGTCATCCCACCTGTTTCATTTCCTATTGTCGCTATACAGGCCCAATATTTTTGGTCGCTATACAGGCCCAATTTTTCCCCATGTTAAATTCCCATTGTGGCCACGGTACAACCCCCCCCCCCCATTTTAACATTAAAGGCCCATTGTTGCTATAGTGCCCCACTTCACTTCTCTCCATGTATTAAGCGGAAGGATATGCCACTCAAAAATATGAGTCATTGGCAAAGTAAGAAGCAAATAAATATTCCAAGACATGGCCCATTTTCCAACCACGGATCACAGATAGAAGTTATAGTTCGTAGGGTTTCTGGACTTTAGCTTTAAGTTGTCGTTCAATGTCTGTTTTTCTTACTCGTTCTTCCTCGATGTTTCTAGATCTCAAAATTAATAGGCAATCATTTGACATGTTTTTCTTCCTCGTTCAATTTACGAGAATTGACATAAACCTTAGCTGAAAAACGATTAGCATGCTTAGTCTCCAATACGGAAGATGAACATCATGAACCAGTGCTATATTTTACAGGATTGATAAGCACAGATAACATAGAGAGATTGAGCCGTTACCTTTAATCTCTAAAGACACAAAGTAAAATAAAACAAGTCATTCGAGTTCAGGTGCATATATATATATATATATATATATATATATATATATATATATATATATATATATATATATATATATATATATAGACGGTTCTTTTAATGTATCACAACAATAATGTGTGTGTGTGTGTGTGTTTGTGTGTGCGTGTATGTATGTGTATATGTGTATGTGTGATTTGAATTCTTAACGTAGCTTTATCAATGTTTCAGTCTTATCGCTACGATGTCTGCAGTGATGCATTTTATAGTGACGTCTAGTACTTGGGCATCATGCTGCAGACATGTAGCATGATGTTCCACCCAGTCACATTATCCTGACACCAGGCCGACCAGTCCTAACACTAACCTTTTAATGCTGAGTGCCTAGCGAGGCAGCTGTTAATACCATTGTTATAAGTCTTTGGTATGACTCGTCCGAGGTTCGAACCCGCACCCTCCCTCACCCGAGGCGGTCACAACAACCATGAAACCAATCTGTGTTATTACTGAAGCCCTTAAGAAATTCTTCAATTTTACCTCTAATTTTTATTGCGGACTGTCTAACCAGTGAAGAATCCAATCAGCTCAAAGGAAAGTAGCACTAAATCGCAAACAGAGAATATAAATGGTTACTGAATTCAGCCTATTGCTTTTGCATAGGATAACAAAGCAGACAGGTGTGTCCCAGCCTGTAACTTGAATGTTGCTGGTACGAAAAATTCGGCATTTCATTCAAACAGCTATTTCCAGAACTTGTAACATAACCTATGTTGATGCATTGGATGGGTTATGTCCAAGTTAGTGGTTAACGTAAATAAAACTGTATTTGTGTATCTAAATTTGTAACTAGTACATTGAGTTTCATGAATAATATGCAGTAATGAAGGAAACATGTCGGGAGCCTAATTAGTATAGTAAAATACGGATAGAAATTTAAATTCCTTCAAAAATCTTCAATAATGAAAATTTATTATTTTCTTCTGCGTATTTCTCAGGTAGAAAGCTACTAGACCCGCGTTTCAGTGATACGAAAATAAGAGTGAATGAAGCAAAGATATCACCTTGGAGGTGTTTCTAAGGAAAGCGAAACCAGCACAATATTCTGTCTTTATCCCAAGTATAACTCAGTTCAATGCGTAAGCCACATCAATGCAAAAGAATTCGAATGGATGCTGAGCGAATCGTAACAGAATATTGACAACCAAAAGCTCGCCAGGAACATGGATCCAAATTTCCCATCTGTTTTTTTTTTTTTTTTAAGTCATAACGAAAACACTTCTCCTCTTCAGTACAAATTTAGATAAAGCAAATTCCTTTTAGTCCAAGTGACCAGCATTCCAAAACCAAGGCTATTTTATGGAAACTGCTTACCATGCTGAGAGGAAGTGACCAGTGATATATTGCAAGATAACATCAAGTCGACTACAATACGCCTCCGTGTCAATTTATTTCAATCAATGGACACCTGAAACAATACCGCATTGACCGTGAAACCCAGAACAAAGGAACAGTTTTAGAAATAGTACCGACACGCAAAACTGAATAAGTACAGGCAAGTCATTCCTAACTTAAATCTATATACGAGACTTGACAGATCAGATGATAATATAACCACACATCGAAGTTTTCTTTGACTATCTTGCTTTACTTCCGTGTAAGTCATCTAGAACCGCATTGTTTTAAGGAATGATAATTAAGATTAGATTTACCGTCTTCTGTACAATTTTGGTCTTCCTCCTCTTCATGATCGGAATCTATACTAATTCGTTCGTGTTCTAAGACAACACCTTCTGCAGATCCTGAAACGATCTAATCACACACAGACATAAACATATCTTGATTCAAATATCAATTAAATCACACGTTTCTACAATTACAGTCACAATGACTTGAATTACATTCAAGTGGCATGTGTTACAATTTATTAAATAAATACTATTGTTTCCTTTAAATCTACTTTGTATAACGGAATAAGTTCTATTAAAGTTTTCATTAATCGGGAAAATTAGATAAAGTAATAATTTCAGCAATCTGAAGAAAACCCCAAAGAGTTTGATTTTTCACAAATAGTGGCTCTTAAATATTGCAGGATGCACCAAAACTGAATTTTACAACTCATTAAGTTCAAGTATCCCCCAACACACAAACAAAGACGACGGTTCTTTGCAAAAAATTCACATCCACAAGCGTATTGTGCTTTGAGTCGTAGTAAAAATAAACACAAAATATACAAACAAAAAGAAAATGTAAAACACAAACAGCAATATGAAACATGTCTCGGCCTGACGGCCTTGACGTATTTAAATAAGTTTGGAAACTTGTCCTTTCAGACAACTCGAGAGAAAGCAAGTATATATATTTCTATATTATTGCTGCTAAGTAAGGTTGGCACGTCTACGTCAGAAAATTTTAACTTTGGATATATGAATATGAATAATTTCTTCTCTGGTGCAATAGTAGAAAACTAGTCGAGCGACAGCCAATAGGTAAAAAAACATAGTTCCGACCACGTGATGTTAAAGTAACAAAAAAGAGCAAAATCCAAAAAAAGATTTATACAATTCAACAAATAATTTATTTCTGTAGAATACAAAGTGTAAAATGTAAAAAGAACATACGGTATTGCGAATTAAATCCCAAAGAATCCTAGAATTTCTACCATAAGTCACAATTATTAAAATTCTGAAAAAACTTTAGTGGTATTACAAAATAAATCCAACCCTGGAAGTGTTGATGTGCATGTGGTGTGACCACAGCCTTCTGTTGAATCACAATAATACCATCAAAGAATATATCCTCATTTGAATTTCACTATGAATCCGAGAATCCAAGGATGTTATTTTTGAACATTTGTATATCCAGAAAAGCTTGAATTAAATGATTGGAATAAATAAATTCCAGCCCAAATGAAGTACTGGACACAACAATAATACAATTGATTCTGCTCAGATCTTACAGCACGAATGAATAATTTCTAGATGAACAAGATTATATAGTTCTCTACTTGACCTTAGGTCACAATTAGCCTTTTCTAAGAAAACCTATTACCTAATGGAAAATTCCATTCTTGAAGGCTCCAAATGTTTACAAGACAAAGTCTAAGTTATAATTAAAATGCCTGTTACTAAAATTATAATAAAGAACATGGTAAACACAATGTCCTTGACTTAGGTCAATATAGTAATCTTCATAGTTAACCTATACTCAGAGAGAACATATTAGCTATGTATTAGTTGTTTACAGAATTATAAATAATAAAAGATTCAGGTCAAGTAGAAGTGTGTGTGTGTGTGTGTGATTTAGATTTTTAACGCCGCTTTAACAGTTTTTCAGTCATATCGCTACGATGTATGCAGTGTGACAGTTATAGTGATGTTTAGCACTGGGGCATCATGCTG
>JAECUM010043959.1:0-29112 GCA_016617855.1 Megalonaias nervosa
AAAAACAAAAAGTCAAAAATAAAATAACAAAAATAAGCTAACATTATCCGTTTTGGTAATAATAAAAGTTAGGAGGTTCGGTTTAGCGTTATTGACCTTATTTCTCAGCTCCGGTAGGAACCTTATGTTTTAGACAAATGATGATTCAGACAGATGTCTGTTCGCCTTCCCTGCTGCTGAATAAAATCTGTAACAGGGAAAGAATCACATATCGCTTTCAAAGTACATGAGTCAACGCTGAGTGCCACCATTGAAATATCAGCGGCGAAATCTGAGGATTACGCCGATGACATATGTCGGTCGTCAATGATGACTGTGTTTCGATGGCAGTAGGTAGCACCAGCTAATGCTGGACCACCAGAACCACAATGATTTAATTATTTAACGAGATAATATAGATGTGGAGCATATCTAGATCACAATAGACTCCACCATGAACAGCCATTACAGGAACTGCCCCCCATCAACGGTGATAGAATCAGAGGAAGAGTGATTTTATGTGCGGGTATTTTATCGAGAAGGAGTAATCGCCTATAAGATTACGCAGGAATATAAAACGGCCCAGCGACATCTGAGAGTGCTATTTCAGCTGTATGTGCTTGAACATCCGAATGATGATGCTAACCAAAATATCATTAATACAATAAAACATCTGAATCAGGAGATAAACATTAGTGTATTGTCAATGATGGCGAATGACATAATGATCGATAAAGATATTAAATATTAAAAGTTATTTCTTGAGCATTAGAAGAACACCAAAGCCCAATTAGATACTTTCAAACTGTCGGGGCTGCATACCGATAAAATGCTGCGGGATGTTGATGACATAATTGACGAATATTTTACGAAGATCCATGCAGCATGACGCAGAATAAAAGGACCTGAAAGCATTCTCAAACATAACAAGGATCCATATGATGGTGATCGTCATATATCGCTGGACATACTTAACATAACGTCGACGATTTATGTGAATCTTACCTCTGACGCTGTGCATGATAGTTATACAGCTATCCGAGAGTAACGTATCACAAGTGCAGCAAAGATATGTTCTTTATAACTTTCCTCCAGAGATTCAACCGGGCCACTAGATTGTATCGGTACGTACTAATCCAGCTTATTTTCGATGACAAAATCCGATGACAAAGTGCAGTGAGAAATCTGATTGCCTCATGTTCTCTAGCAGAAAAATTTTACAATTAGGTTAGTTATATAGTAAATTTACTTTGTTTTATTACACTGCAACGAGCTTTGCTAGGACGGTATCCATTGTTCGACCAGTCCTCAGCTGTATGTGAAATATAAAATTGAATTCTTTCCGCTGTCCGTTTTATCTGGAAACCTTAGTAAACCGTCTCAACCAAGCCCCACAAAGGTATGGGATTGAAATAAGCCTTGAGAAAACCAGGCTAAAGACAAACAAACCGAGTTGCAACTAAAACAAAATAAGAGCAAATGTATAGAAGCTGGGCACATGGATGAGCTTAAGATACCTAGGTGCTATAACCTCTGATGAAGGTTCCGAACCTGAAATACTTTTAGCGTTACTCTGATGCCTACTGCAGTGAGTAATGAAGACTATTAGGAAGAACAGCAAAATTACGCATGGGTCTAAGATCACACCTATGGAGCTCCCTCGTCATGTCCATATTCCTGTATACATGGGAACATGGACCCAAACAGCGGAACTAGAGAAAAGAATCCATGCTTTAGAGATGAGATATTATTGAAGGATCATAAAATCTCATACTTCAACCACGTCTCTAATGACGAGATGTGCATTATTATCCAGAGTGCAATTAGACTACACGAAGCTCTGCTCACCACTGTAAAGAAAAGGAAACTAAGGTAGTATGGTCTCATCTGACGCTCATCTTGTCTGTCAAATACAATCATACAGACCAAAATAAACAGGAAGAGAAAAGCAAGGCAGAGAGAATAAGAGATGGAAAGATAACATCAAAGAGGGGATAGAAATGGATTTGCAAAGTCTCAGTGAGCAGTAGAGAATAGGGCAAAATGTAGAGAAGTTGTCGCAATGTCATCAGTGACGCCGCTATGACCACCCAGGACACGGGAGCAATGAAAATGAAATGAAAATTGTTTAATATATTGGATGTTTCAAAATTTATTTTCAGTTTTGCAGTGATTAAGTCATATGTGACATAAAGACATATGTCATGCTATTAAATATAATATGCTCTGTTTCAAGTTAGATCTTTTGTAAATGAACAAATGTAATTAAAACCACGTTGCATGCATTAGAGGATGAGTAGTGTTCGAGTTCTTAAAAGTCATTGTGATTATCCTTGTCGGACAACGATTCATGTACTACGTAGTTACTCTAATAGTAATATCGTGTTGTTGTTCTGATGAAAATGATTCAATGTATAATGAAGAATGTTCATGGTCTCGTATGTAATGTATATTATTGTAATCGTACTTAACCGCGTCTCATGTAAATCGTGGCTCATTGATATTTCTAGCTATTTTTGATGTAACAAAGAAAGTTTATGTGCGATTATGTAATATGTATTATTGTATTAGTACTCAATCGTGTGGCATGAACTTCACGACGCAGCCTTTATATTTTTAGCATGTCACTAAATAACAAAAATCAACAATTCGACGTCGCTATATGAAGGAAAATTCATAATACATAAATCTTACTTGTGGATGAAAAAAATATTATTCTTATCACCCTTCGAGGTACAATCATACATTGTTCATATTTGTGTATAAATTTTGTACATTGTGATAGATTACAGATCAATCATATTTGTGTATAGGATGCATACGCTGCTTCTCGTTTGATTAAACGTTTTGCAATGATATCGTATCGTTGTATCAATTGTTGAATTCTGTGCGAATCGTTGTTTGAATTTTATTCTTGGAATTTATGCACAAGAGTATGGTATCAAATTTATTCATCATTCGCATACATTATACATGTACATCTCATTTACTAAATTGTTTTGAATATATTGCTAGATATAATTGGAAATCGACTTCATTAGTTTACAACAAGTACACCCGAGAAACAGCATAAATGAATTGCATATGTGTTGATGACAGTATTTTCAAGCCACATTGTCAAGATGCACGCTCTTCGAGTTAACTATGGCCTAAAGGTCAACGGGCACGATATACATGTGAACCCTACGCCAGTATAGCCTGCTTTTCTCATACTTTGCACGGTGGATAAAACAATTTGTTTCTTATATCTTACCTTCGTCTCTTTCGGATAAAATAGATATTCAAGAGTACGCTGATGACAAGTAGACTCGTTGATGAGACGACAATACCAAGGAAAAGGGTAAGGTCTACGGTCGATTTTGACAAAGACGATATAAATAACATTAGTATTTGAGCATATAAAAAATCACAGGAATCCATGGCTACTATAGACACATGCTTTTAATCCGAGGATTATGTTGTACCTTATCTGGCATTTAAGTACAATGGCATATAGAGACATATAATCTAAACGAGGAGAAGAAGCGTTTCTTCAAGCAGTGGGATTTTCAGGTACGGATGTGGTCTAATGCAACATTGGCATCTATGGATAACGTGCTTTGGACATATAATTTAATGTGCAAACAGAATTATTCAGAAATGCCCAGTAATTGATAAAATATGTTACAGTGGATCAACACTCAATTTCAATGAGGATTAATATGGGACATTCATTGCCACATTATTGAATCCTATCATTCAGTTTCAAAATTGGTATGTGCTAACAGCAGCATGAGTTATTTATCAAGATTCATGAAGAAATGAGTGGGGTGATAATACTAGTTCATGGTTATATATTGCTAGAAAGTATATGAAGTCTCACTCATTGTCAACAATGTTTACCGCTGTCAATAGGTATTTCGTTTCTCCCTACGTTCAAAACTTAAATATGTCAATGTAGTCTTCACACACAACATGACGAGCAGACACGATAATCTTTTCTATCACCCATTTGTTATAGTTAAATACTGTTTTACAAACGTAACAATATCGTAAGATAAACCGATTATAGCATCCTTTATGGCCAGTTGGGTGTGAGTGACGGTGCATGAACAATTTTCTGCAGCTTATACTTAACCTTTCCAAACATATACTTCACGCTTTGCAAAATGATGGAGCGTTGTATTCCGAGGATGCCCACAACTGTTATGAAATATTTATATATCGCATGAAAACGAAGACTGAGGGAGTGGAAAAACAATTGAATTTTATCTTTGAAAAGAATAGTAATGAGACTATATCATTATGGTTGAGACAGCAGAGGTGACGCTTCCCTTTATGGGTTTCCAAAACTTGCCATTAATTTAAGCAATTCACATATATGAACTTAACCACTTTGAAATCTGTTTACATTATTGCAACGTATGAAAAATGAGTTATATATCACACAGTCAACACTTGGAGCTGGAATTACTTTATATTACATGTCTAAATATCTATTAAATATTCCGCCCGATAGCATTCTATTATAATAAGAGGCTGAATGAAACATGTTCCAATGTAGTATGGACATTGTTGCCATTTAAGCAATTAAAGATTCAAAGCCACGCCACTACAAAAAAAAAAAAAAAAATGAATTAGTTTCAATTCTTTATGTCTGTTGTATATACGATTTGCTTTAGAGGGGCATATTCATGGCAGAGTTTCCGTTTTGTTATTGTTTTGATTGCGGTTATGTCCTGTGTCTTCTCACTGTCCTTGTGTATAAGATTTTTGTGTATCAACTGTTTATTTTATTTATTCTAGATCGTCTTTCCTATCTTGGAACTGTTAATGTGTTTCTTAAATATATGTCTCATAATGACACCTTAATGTATAGTCTATAAACTTGCTATGTGATCTTTTATAAAGTGCTTCAATTCAAAAGAATCAATTTGGTTTTAAGGAAAAAATGCTATGTTAATTAGTTCACGTGATTGTCTCGTTCTTTTGTTTCGAAAAGCTTTAGATATCTACTGGAAAAGGTTTGGGAGATCCAGTGATAAATAGTAAACACTATTAGATGTCAATTAGGCCTAGAAAGGTTAATGCCTTGAGTTTGGAACTTACATATTTCACGATTTATGCTTTGAATAAATAATCAAATTACAATTCTTTACATCTTGCTGAGCAGAATACTGCTCTCAATTGTAAAATCATAAGACCCAAGGAGATCTAGCAGTACTAATTGCCCTCACGCAGAAGAAATTGATGACAACCCCATTCATCGTGAAGAAGTAGAAATTGCAGTTAGGTCACTAAAGAAAGGAAAGTCAGCCGGTATTGACAACATACAGCAGAGCTAAAAGGAGAAGAGATAATCACAGTCCTAACAACAATCTGCAACAAGATATGGTAGACAGGGGAACGGCCCACCACGTGGACTCAATCCTTGGTCATCGTGCTCCCCACGAAAGGAAATCTACAGCTATACCAAAAACTACAGAACCATCAGTTTGATCAGTCACCCAAGCAAAGTCAAGATGAAGATAATTCTCAACAGACTAAACCCTCAAGCAGAGAAAATTATTGCTGAAGAGCGGGCAGGCTTCCGAGCATGAAGGAGCACCACAGAACAAATCTTCAATCTCAGACTCCTTTGCGAGAAATACCTTCAGCATCAGCAGAATCTATACCGCGTCTTTATAGATTTCAAAACGGCCTTTGAAAGTGTATGATATGCAGCCTTATGGGCAACTATGAGGAAGTACATCAGCTCAGACCAGGTAAAGGTTGTTGAGTACCTCTATGACAAAGCCACCAGTGTTGTTCTCATCAATGGCAGCAGAGAAGATTGATTTCGAACAACAGTTAGAGACAGACAGGGATGTATACTGTTTCCTACACTCTTCAACATTTTCCTGGAAAGGATTATGGAGGATGCCTTGCATGACCACAAGGGCACTGTCAGCATTGGAGGAATAATAAACACCAACCATCGCTGCGCAGATGATACTGATGGTTCAGCAGGAGATGAAAAAGAACTGGCTGACTTAGTTGAGCGCCTCGTCATAACCTCCACAGCATACTGTATGGAGATTAGCGCCGAAAAAGCCAAACTGATGACAAACAACACCAATAGCATCAGTGCAGAAATAAAGGTCAGTGGACAGAATCTGGAAAGAGTCACAAGCTTCAAGTACTTGGGATCGATTATCACAGATGAGGGCTCCAAACCAGAACTACTTTGCAGAATTGCCCAGACAACAGCAGCAATAACACGTTTGAGACCAAGGTGGAAAGATACTAACATTGGTTTTGGTTCCAAAATAAGGTTGATGCTCTTGTGAAACATGGACGCTCACATCAGATCTACAAAGAAGGATCCAAACCTTCGAAATGAGATGCTACCGCAAGATCTTGGGCATCTCATACATTGATCATGTAACCAACGAAAAAGTCCGCAACAGGATTCAACGAGCCATCGGATCCTATGAAGACCTCTTCACCACTATAAAAAAGCGCAAACTGAAGTGGTACGGTCATGTCTCAAGATCATCTGGACTGGCAAAACAATCTTGCAAGGCACAGTGCTAGGGTGCAGAAGAAGCGGCAGACAGAAACAGAGGTGGGAAGACAACATTAAGGAGTGGACAGGCATGGGATTTAAAGATTCCCAAATGGCAGTGGAGACCAGGGAAAGCTGGAGAGAATTGGTTGTAAAGTCAACTGTGGTACCCCAACGACAGCTTGGATTAAGGAATTGATGATGATGATGATGATGATGATGATGATGATGATGATGATGATGATGATGATATCTTGCTAACTTATTATTTCCTATATATCAGCTGTAACTGAAAGGCAGTTCCGAATAGGTCTGTATCATCCGGCCGATGCAAGGAGAATAATCATTTGATATGGAGTCTATTACCCTAGAGGTAGAATGACATTTATCCATCGCGTTTACCCTCAAATAGTCTGGATTGTATTCTGTTAGTCAGTTTGGCCGAGTACAGGATGGTTCTTGCATATCAAGTCTGTGTTTTTTAAATCTCAAGAAATAATCAAGATTTGTTAGATTTTGTGTCTTTAAATGTCAAGGAGGAGCAGCAAGGAGGAGTCAACCGACACAAATGGTATTTTGCTGTCCAATAAACCAAAGAACAGATCCTCCTGGAAAAGATTTACCGTTACGATACGTCCAAGGCATATAAATACAAACCTCAACCCGATTTTGTGTTCAGTAGGATCCGACCCTAGCTCAATCAAACAAAAAAATGACCATTGTGATAAAATTCCCGACGCCGAAATTAATTAGAAACATAATAAAAATGCATACGATCTAAGGGAATAAATGCAAATGGTTTCTCATGGGGAATAACTCGAAATATTGCAAGCGGTGTCAAGGGAAAATGTTGTTAAGGGAAATTGTGTACGACGGGATGACGGTCCTGTTCCATGTAACCCATGAGGGTTGGTGTGCGTGAAAGACTTCATTTGTGCAAAGGGAGAATGACGATGGAAACTCGGGCATGAATCCTGCAAACTACGTCGTGGAGATACAGCAGTCGGGGGAAATCCTGTGAGATATTAATAAAGATTCTTCATGATCAGGAAATAGTCAGATTATACTCCTAGAAAGACTTCCACCGACTATCCCAAATCTAACCTGTTATTACACAATTGGTGGTAAAATTTCCATAATAATTGTCAGACCTGGCTCAATATTTTCGTGATGCAAAAGAAAAATTTAAAGTTGATGGCACTTTCTACGCTTATTCGACGTAATACATTGACCAGGGACTCTAAGTGAAATCAATGATTGTCGTATGAACGATAAGCGTGCTCGAGGTAATATTGATCTGCTGCCTCCACAATAGACTCTTGCTCAGAATTAAATTTTTCACTAGCATCAACGACAAATGGGTCATAGCAGACAAGATAGAACCAGTATGTGCAGTACACAAATTGGTTAGTATGCTATTATGTTTACGTCATAGTCGTCGCCTGATTGTTGATGCGCGTCGATGATATTTACTACAACAATGCATTTTCGCTCAACGAGGTTGTATATGGAATGTACGTGATGAATGAACCCATCTTGTAATACACTAGCCTCAATGTTCACTGTTGCAATTAATTGCATGGCCGTTCGTATTTCTGAGCATTTGCTAGTGCAGTACGTAGTAGTGGGTTAAAAGGGCGCAAATATATATCAATGGGAAGCTCGTGTGAGGCGCAATTGCGCTAAACTCAGGGACGTTACCGCGTTGGAGCGCTGGATGGAAACTCAAATTGTTAATACGACAATAACCGGAGAAGTTGTCAATGATTCTGACAAATATCGGAGTGCTAGAGGGGTTATAAAACTTATCCAACATAATGTACATGACTGGTCTTCTGATATTAACTTTTTGTTCCGACGCACGATTACATATTTGTCCGGTAAAGTTTACGAGGCAATAGCGGAGACTATCAAAGGCCACGATCCAGTAGTATCCGTCTGGCTGTTTAAAAGTGGAAACCCAGAAACAAAGTGTATATCCAACACCGTGGTTATGTTTAAAAATTATGTTGATGAATTTGTGAGTCCCAATGGGAATCGTTACCACAATTTCGCAACGGGTTGGTATCAATATACAGACGTAGATGAGATCAATGATCTAGATAGAAATGCATTCACATAAGTATATGTGATCTCGTTGTTTGCACGAAAACAATGGAAACAGACACCATAAAGCCTCGCTGGGGCACCCAACAATCCAGCGTGGAATATGAGCTTGGTGGTCTTCGAAATACCGCTTACTGCCCTAACGACGTTTCTGTCGACATGGGCGAGTGTTACCATGCCAGTCTTGTTGAACGTGATGAATGCCTACCATAGTTTGAACACTTGAACTTACTGGTGTGTTAATCATCGGGCCTCTACCTGACGTTGACTTAACTGCATTGGCTGATTTCAACAGTTCTGAGGTGAATGGAGGTAATGTTCATTTAATTATGGCATGGTTTGGAAGATATTTTAATTTTCCCAGCGGTGACAAATCTCCACTCGATAAAATTCCACAAATGAACGTGGATGGGCTGTTTTTGTTATCTTAAGATTTATGCTCAACGCGCGCATAGTAACATGTTTCATCGTCTACGAGGCATTTATCACATATAAGCCATAACAACAAGTCTGGCCTCGTGAGCCATTACCAGATGTGACGCGTATAGAAGTTTCAGATGCAACTGATCTCGGGCCTGCAATTAATGGAGCATCAGTGGATTGAAAACGTCTGAGTAACCAGCTTGTCGTCGACGTGGCTGGACTATTCTCATCAAGGACACTGAATGCTCGGGTACATTCATTTCGAATATCACATTCAACATTGGAAAGTTCAGCAGTGTTATATATATCTGTATTGTTTGTAACCCTGGTTCGCGATTTAATTTAATTTCTATAGTCATGGTACAGATGATCTTTAGTTAGACTTTGCATACGAGACATAGTGTCTGATAGAGCATAAAATTTCATAGGATCTATAAATGGATGATAACATATGTGTTGACAATTACTAATAAGTATCTTATTAGTAAGATTTATTGGCGACTTTGGAATAATATCTCATTGTTCGATGGGGTTCTAGACAGTTGTGGAAGAGTTCAGTAAATTCTCAATTGTCAGGCTAGGTCATATGAATTGATATTTGCGAGGCAAAATGAGTAGTAAGATCCGTCACGTGGGGTGTATTGTGAAATATAGTCGTAATAGAGGGTGTAGATGAGGAGGGAACTGAGCAATCATATTCATTCAGATTTTGGAATAATTCACATTTCTTTTGTTCCTCTTGTAAGTCTGCAGACGTATTTTATGTTCTACCTATATATTATTTGAAAGAAAAGAACATTTGTTTGGACTGTGCAGTGGAAGTAGAAAGTGCTCATTATTTGGACTATAATAGTATCCTAAAATTGTTGTGAATTATTCGAAGGAGTCACAGTTCTTGGCGGACCAGTATATTTGCGGTTTTGAAATTTATTCGGACGTTTTCTTTCCTTTGGACCTTCATAGAATTTTATCAGGATTATGTTGGATTCAGTTCATAATACTGTATGTTCCTCTCACATTTTCATTTACAACTTTGATAGTTAAATTATTTAAGTTTTTCAAAACGTTTTGGTTTAGCTTCTTTCTATTACTTACTTAGTGACCATCGAGTCGTAACAAGCGAGCATATAATTTCCTACAGCGGCGACCAAACATCTCCACAATACACTCATTTAGGAGCATCAACGATTGCATATTCACGTATTAAAGTGTTATCGATGACTAATAGATTTTCCATCAAGTGGTTTGCGATGCAACTGATTCATTTTACGCCGATAAAAATTCCTGCAAAATCTTGATAAACTTCCTCTGTAAACGCTGATTAAATATTCACGCATAAAAATAACAACACCGAATGAGTTTGTCCCATATGGTGATGGGAGAATTAAGAAAGAAACGATAAGACCTCCAAATAGTTTTGCTTAGTTTTATGCGTCAGAAAAGCATTTCTAGACAGACAATTTTTGCTGTAGTATCAATGGCTCCATCAGTAAATAACCCAGTAATGCTTCAATAGCTCGTATATCTGAATGGTTCTGGTAAAGCAAGAACCTGTCTAAAAATTTGACAGTTGCGTTAAAGTCTCCACATAAACTCTAACCAAGTACAGCACAAAGAAATGCGTGAGGCAATTTCTGAAACATCTTGCTGCTACCTTTCCGACACGTTGTCTCCCGAGGATTTAATCTTGGACTCTTGAAAACAAGTTCGTGACAAGATTCAGCAACAAATTATTTGAACTTCACCAAGCGAAATTTCCAAACAAACTTCTCCCGTTCACGTACCGACCTGTGGATAGTCATTGCCAAAATATCCATGCAATCTGATTAAATCAGATCTCCACTATTATACATGAACATCTGACTGCGACCGCTTAGGGGTCATATTCTGGTAACCTATGTTATTACCATAATCGCTAAGTTTATCAGCCAATCAGATAAAGTCCTATATTTTTGGATTTGGAGATCGAGCAGTGTGCTTAAGAGCATGAGTGTGTTCCAAACGATTTGATTCACTTTCAAATTCTTGAAAGCTGCATTTTCATTGGCTAATTCAAAGCGTTCGGCGTTATATCTTCACGTAAAACAGTGGAAATCTGATTTTAATCAAATTGAATATCCATGTGAAGGGTTGTTTAAGACCAATATGAGACGCATCATAGACTTGTAATAACTATAAAACAATCTATGCAAAATATGTAAGGTCGACATGTTATGTACTTACTCTGCTAGTGGTTCAATGCAATATACCGTAGATGGTATTGATAATACAAGAGGTCATCTAAGTAGTAATGTTATTGTGTCGGGTCTCGACTGTAACCGACATATGAATATTAGGATGCCATCGTAAGACCGACCGGGGGTTAACTGTGTATCATTTTCAATTCCTCAAAGACAACCCACTTCGAGGCGCTAGTGTCCCATATGCTGCCGCTTCAAGGTAATACATCGTCGGTGCAGTGATGTGACCGATCACGTGTGAAATTGTATGCGTTGTCAGACTACAGATAGGATCAGTAGCATTTTTTGTTCCATTTCATGTTCTCCTGGCGCATATCAATAGCTGACGAAAGCTTGTCCAGCACCGCCCATTATCGGTTGAAGGTGACACATCGTGGTGGCGACTCGTACTGGTATTAATATTAATTTGAGATTGCCTCAGCGGTTTTCATTGCGGTCACGAGAATAACTTCATTGTTCAGCGCAGCCTTAGCAAGTCTTTGTACCCATTTGCGTGATCGTGCACTATCCCTCGAGTGCTTTCACTCTTCATCAGCATCTTCTGCGCATTTTGATGTCCAAAGATAACCGTTCAGCGAGTGTACGATTAAATCATTCATCGATGGCTTGATCGCGATTACTTCCAGCGTGTCACTGGCTATTTTTAAGCCCGTTACGTTTCGTCCGCCAGCGAGTTTACTTCTCCGCGAACTTCGTGGCCTGGATAACTTGCAAACATTTCGCATCTGAAGGTCCACGCGTGTAACATACGCCAGAACGAGATAGCGACCTCAGTGGCTGTTTTGTATATCAACGATTGAGCTTCTTCGTATAGACTAGCTATATCGACAACGGTCAGCGTGACGTTGTATGTGCGACGATGAGGCTCTAGCGCCTTTGGCTTGTTTGCCAGTGTCGCATGATAGAAACAAAATATCAGCTGGTGAATAAATCTGCCACAAAGTTTGTCGCGACAACAATTTTCAGTAACATTTTAATAATTGGCTGATTGCTGCAGTGCCCTTCCAATTACCACTGGAACTATTGTTCACTGATTCCGTTATGAGAGTGCTAACATTGTGAATGGTTGTGTTCAAAATATTTCAAAACAAGTGTTACCCGAATTTCATTGTCAGCCACTTTACTGTTCCACCAATATTTTTGCCAACATAGCGGATGTTTTTAAGTCGCTGTCGCAGTTAGCAAGCCTGCCCCGGTGAACTGATATAATTTATCGCGTCAATCAGCACGCAGTCGGCATTATGTCACTAAAAGTAAAGTTTCCTGTGCAAGAACTCATTAAAATAACAAGCAGAGTCTATTCCGTTGTCTGGATTCTCGCCTGATAGCGGAAGAAAATTAGTATCCAATCGAATGTCCCGTCGAGTCCCAGGGCCATAATAATTATATCCCGGTAAATGATTCTCTCTGTGGTATTTTCTCAGTGCAGTTCATGACAGATACAACAACACGGACATGACATCACTGCAGTAGGAAATTTCATTTCCTGCAGCAGTTTGATTGCTAGCTCACGTAAATTTATATCCTTTTAGACCCACAACATGCACAATGCCCTATTTTATCGTGGTGACTACAAGCGCGTATATTTTGTCCTCGTAGTCCCTACATCGCTAACAATATAAACTTTATTTGAATGCCAGTATTCCAATATGGCAGGCAATAAATTGACCACTGACAATGAGTTTAACTTAGTTGACCTTTTAGAGACAAAACACATACTCTGATAAAACATCATTAGGCGTTGCCAAATAGCATTCACGCAATATTCGTAGAGTCTGGTACGACTTTACCTAAAATTATGATTTAAATGCTCAAATGGAACAAGTTATATCTGGTCGCGCCCACAGCAGCTGATCATCAATTTTATGGCGTCCTCGGAGACTGCATCGAGGCCGATAAGAAAATATAACACGAAGACATTATTAAATTAATCGGCAAAGTTGATGACGCGACGTCCACAGGAGGTCATCGTTAAGGGAATTAATAACCTAGTTGTATAAGACTATTTCATATTGAAGCGACAATTTAAATCTTTTTTTATCGCGGCATACATAAAAAAATATCAGTCTGATACAACGATACGCGTAGATTCCCAAAATGATCTTGGTCAGCGCAAATGTTATTTGTGCTCAAAGGGGTAGACTCAACACGCTCAGACATATTTGTGCAGCATAATGTCCCGGCGTCATGGATTATATAATAGTCTAAAAATATTATTTTAACATGCACAATCAGCACTAATGGGTTTGTTAGCATATCGATGTCGACGGCGGATGATACCAGATTCGCCTCTATAAGATATATTTGACAAGAAAACGGCATTGAGCGCGTTGCGCCGATAAACGCAAAATGATAGGTGACCAAGGCCGCTGTGTCCCGCGATATGTTTATCAGTTATGTTTCGGCGTATCACACTCACTGCCAATGGGTGTATCGCTTGCTATGTCAGATATTTGTTTCCATCTTTTCTGCATAAGATCGTCAAAATCCTGAGACAAATAACCTGCTGATCAATTCAGCTATAATCCAAGTTTTAATTTTACCTTAGGGATAGTTGGGGATTGATAATGTCTGACTGCATCTTGTAATAAGTTTATACACAAACTGCAACCACATAGTTCACGTATCCGCTCTAACTATTCAAACTATTCTTTTATATATTTAACATTTACATATTTTGTATATTTTGGGGTTTTTTTCTAATATTTTGCTTTCACTAATTATCAGTTCTATATATTTTGCATTCATGTATTATAATTATGTGATTTCTTTAAAATCAAAAACAGAATATCTTGAATGGAATATTTGAGAGTGCAATACTAATAATGTCATAAACAGAGCAACTAGCTCAGAAGCACTTGGCAGCATGATAGCGATAGTTACTAACGCGTAAAGATGTTAAATAATATTTAAAATCTCGTCAAAGGAAAATCACATTTACGTTTACCTGCTGATTAAACACGCGAAATAAATCGCCGAGACGTCTCTGACAATATAACGTCTCCCTGCCGAAAATAAAGCAATCTGAGGAGCCACAGCAGGCATAATAATAATAATAATAATAATAATAATAATAATAATAATAATAATATTATTATTATTATTATTATTATTATTATTATTATTATTATTATTATTAATAACAACAACAACAACAACAACAACAACAACAACAACAATAATAATAATAATAATAATAATAATAATGAGGACTTTGTATAGCGCCTAATCTTTAGAAGCTCTAAGCGCTTTAAAACATTTGACAACACTTAAAAAAAAAACCATATATAACGATATGATTGCAAGAATAAAAACAAAGACCACGAAATTAGAAAACAGAAAACATGCTTTAAATATTTAATTTAATAAAACATTATTAGGTCTTTAAGTCTGTTCTTGCAGTTGAAATAGGTGACTTTTAAGAGCACTCTTGAATGAGATCACTGTGTCTTTGTGTCTAAGTTCAGTGGGCAATTTGTTCCACGTTGCTGGGCCCTGGTATGCAAACGAATGTTGTCCATATGATTTCATTTTCATAGTGGTAATAATGAAAATATGAGTGTCAGAAGAGGAGCGTAAGTATCTTGTTGGTGTGTACACATGGGTGAGTTCAGATAGGTATGTTGGACTGGAGCCGAATTGATAGCCAGTGTAGGGTACAGAACCCGGGCACGCAAGCTCTAATCGTGGTACTCTAAGGATGATCCGAGAAGCTGTGTTTTGAACTTTTTGAAGTTTCTGGAGTAGATATTGAGACGAACCAGACAGAATTGAGCTACAATAGTCCAGTTTTGAAAGTACTAAGGAACACACAAGTGTTTTAGTGGCATCAACTGAAAGATACTTGCGAATGGAATTGATGCGTCTCAGCTCAAGATATGCAGCCTTGCGTATGTTCATGACATGTTGGTGCAATGAGAGAGTACTGTCGAGAGTAACACCTAAGTTTCGTACTGACTGTGTGAATTTAATGTTGATGTTGCTGATATTTATTGTCTGAGGTAAAGGATGTGAATGAGAAAGTCTTTGTGTTGTAATCAGAATGGCTTCAATTTTATCATCATTCATGTGCAGCTTGTTACATGTCGTCCATGATTTCACATCGGAAATGCACCTCTCTACACCTTGGATGTAGCTTCAACTTCAGTTGGGTGGCTAGATTTGTATATTTGGGTGTCATCAGCATACAATTGGTGAGACACTGGATGATGATCTATGACACTTTAGAGTGGCTGAGTGTATAGAATGAAGAGAAAAGGTCCAAGAACAGACCCCTGTGGAACACCACAACATAGATCAACTGGGCTGGAGTGTTTTCCATTTGCGGACACAATTTGTGTCCTGTTGACCAGGTAGTACTTGAACCATAGTAAGGCTGTATCGTGAGTGCCAAATACATGCTGGAGACGGTGAAGTAATATATCATGTTCTCTTGAGTCAAATGCTGCAGACAAGTCAAGGAGAATGAGGACTGTAATCTTTCCGCTTTCCAAAGCAAAGAGATGGCCATTAACTACTTTCAGAAGAGTAGTGTCAGTAGTGTGGCAAGGGCGATATGCAGACTGTACATTGCTAAAAAGACTGTTTAAATTCAGATGAGATACAAGTTGGGATAGAACAACTTTTTCTAAGATTTTTGACGTGAATGGACGATTAGAAACTGGGCGGTTGTTCCTTAAATCGTTATGGTCGAGTGTTGGTTTCTTCAGCAGAGGCTTTACATTGACAGTTTTGAAAAATGATGGGAATTCTCCGGAAGAGACAGAGGTATTAATAACATCAGCTAGTGAAGGCAATATTGGATCTAAGCACTCAAGCAGCAGTGATGTCGGAATCGGATCAAGTTCACATGACTTTGTGCACTCTTCATCACGATTGTACGTACTAAATCCATAGAGACAGGTTCAAATGCTGCTAACAGTTGCCGCTGAAATTATGTATGGCAACTGTATGGTGACGACTAGTCAATTGAAATTGTGTTGTCATGTTTATCTCTGATGGTTTGTACTTTGTCACGGAAGAAATTTGCAAACAGGTCCGGATTGTCGACTAGAGAGAAGGTAGTTGGAAGTGGTGTACATTTGTTCCTTGACATTAGCTTGTTAGTAATTTCGAATAGCTCTTTGCAGCTGGAACTTTCCCTGATCTTAGTACTGTAGTGGGCTGATCTCGCTGCATGGACAATGTTTGTGATTATCTTCTTAGCGGCTTCATAGATTTGCTTATGAATAGTGAGTCTGGTGGAAAGCCAAAGCCTCTCAGCTTTACGGCGGTCACTTTTAGCAATGCGAAGCTGGTCCCCAACACTGCTATACCACGGAGAACACTTTTGAATTGATACTCTGCACTTGCTTGCTGGGTCATGTTTGTCAAGCAATGAACGCAGGCAGTTATGGAGTTGTTCTGCTGTAAGAGGTAAGCTATTTGTTAGGTTTGCTTGGATGTCATGCATTAGTTGGGTTCTGTTTATCATACGGAGGTTTCTCTTAATAGCAAATAAAGGTGGAGGGTTAGGAATTGATACGTCAAGATGGCATATAATGCTGATGTGATCTGATGCAAGTTCGTGGCACAACAGGGAGAACTGTAGAATATTATCATCAGGTCTATAAAGAATCCAGTCTAAAATGTGACCATGTTTATGGGTGGGTCGGCTAGATGACTCTTTAAAGTTGAAAACTTGAATGGAATCAGGAACAAATCTGAAGAGCCCTTGAGACAATAGACATACTAGAGCAGCTCAGAGGCACCACTGGGAGAATAGCAAGGGAAACAATCGAAGAACAACACGAGTAGGCGGAGTAGTAACCTCCCAGTGTAAATCAGAATTGACCACAAAACACAATATTTTAACGGGTATTCTCGGCAGAAAGCTCTTGATAACTCATTTTACAGTCCGACTGACCAACAAATCGCATCCTACTATTTAAGATTTATCCTCCTAGTAAACTGCTTACCGTTACTATTCGTCCAAAGTAAAATAACGATAACCGCGAACAGATGTACCCTTCTCAATCAAGCAATAAAATAAGCACTAACGGAACATCCCACACGCTAAAACTAATTAGAAACATTAAATACATATGATTGAAAGAACCAATGCAAATGGCTTCTTATGACGAATAGTACGAAATATGGTCAGCAGTGAGTGAATGAATATTGTTGAATACATGCCGTATTCCACTGGGTGGCGGTCCCATTCGATGTAATCCATGCGGGGTTGGTGTGCGTGTAAAAATTTCATTGTTCAAGGTTCATACGGGACGCAAATTACAATGGAAACACTTGTGTGGATCCTCCAATATATATATATAACCTCAATATTCACATGATGCAATGGACGAGTTTAAAGTTGAAGATGCTTAATACACGCACTCGACGTACTAAATTGTTATGGTCGTATGAACAATACACGGGCTCATAGAATTAATGATTTGCTACCCCCCATAGATTCTTTCTATGAAATATACGTATCACTAGCATCAAAAACGAATGATTAATAAGAGACAAATTGGATCCAATAAGCAAGGAAAGCAAACGTGGTTAATCTGTTATGACGCTGAAGTCGTGGTCGCCACCTTGGTTGTTCACTGGCATCGATGATGTTTACTACAACCATGCATATCCGGTCAGCGCGGTAGCATATTGCATTTACGTGATGAAAGAACCAAGAAGCGATATACTAGCCCCAATGTTCACTGGTGCAATTAATTTTGTGCAGCACGTGGTAGTTGTTCAACAGAGCAGCGCAGCGCAAAGATATCACAATGATAAGCTCGTGTTGTGCGCGATGGTGCTATACTCATCGATGTTACCGCTTTAAAGCGCTCGTTGAAAACTGTTATTACTACAATAACCGGACAATAACCGGAGAAGTTCTTCATGATTCTGGCAAATATAGGAGTACTAGGGTTATAAAACTTATCGAACATAACTCACATGCGTGATTTTCCGTATAAAAATTATTTTGACCATTTTTTATTTCAAAACGGAGATTCTTACCTCAAGGAGGAATTTCACAACGGGTTGGAATCGATCGTGTCGAAATACACAACGTCGATGAGATAAATGATTTTGCGGGAAATTTAATTGCAGAAGGATCTATATTCTCGTATTTTGCACCAAATAAACAACTGCAAACAAACTCCAAAACATTTCACGAATACGTCCAAAGATACTGCGTGAAAGAAGGGCATGGTGGTCTTTGGAATACCGAATTATTGTCCCGTCAACGTTGTTTTCGTCGACATGGTAGCGTGTTACCCTACCAGTGTTATTGGAAGTGGTTAATGCCTGGCAGTTGTTGAATGGTTTGGTCATCCCACACATGACCTTACTCGCGTATCCGTCATCTACCTGACATAGACTTTACTGGATTTGCAGAGATCAGCAATTTCGAAGCAATTATCACACATAAGCCACAAACACTTGCCTGTCTTCACGAGTCATGACAAGGTTCGACGCGTATTAGAGTTTCAGACGCTCAGGATATCGGGCGTAGAATCATAGGTAAATTTACCACAAGGGCATCAGTGCTGTGCAAACGTTGAATGACATGCTTATTATCGACGAGGCTAAGCTTTTCTCATCAAGGATATTGTATGCGCTGATAAATTTATTTCGAAAGCCTCTGTTAACACTGAAGATAGAGCCGGGCATATATCTTCATTTCAGCAAACACGAATCACCACAATACATACATTTAAGAGCATCAATGATTGCATATTCAAGTATTAGCTCGTTATCGATGATTAATAGAGTTTCCACCACCGCTGATAAAGTAGTCCTGGATTCATTTTACATTGATAAAGATCTTTTACGAGATCTCGAGAAACTTTCTGTGTTATCTATGACTAAATGTTCATGCGAAGAAATAAGATTAACGCCGGGTGAAATTTCCCATACGGTCATTGGAAAATTAAGAAAGAAAAAATCAGATCTCCGAATATATTTGCTAAAGTATTATGCGCCAAAAATTATTTTCGCAAATATAATCTTACTGCAATATCAGTGTCTCAACAGATATCCAATTCGCCTCGACAATATATATTCGACAAGATAACGGCGTGGAGCGCGTTGAGTGAAAATCCACTATGTTTAGCCATGACTCCGCTGTTTCCCGCGATGTGTGTGTGATTTGGATATTTAACGTAGCTTTAACATTTTCTCAGTCATATCGCTGCGATGTCTGCAGTTTGGCAGTTTATACCCGTGTTTGGCACTGGGGCGTCATGCCACAGACACGTAACATGATGTCCCAACCAGTCACATTATCCTGACACCAAGCAGACCTGTCGTAACACTAACTTCTTAATAGTGAGCGCCTAGCGAGGCAGCAGTTAGTACCATTTTTATGTCCTTGGTATGACTCGACCGGGCTTTGATCCCGCGACCTCCCGCATCCAAGGTGGACGCTCTAACCACTAGGCCACTGGAGCAATGTGTCCCGCGATAACTTTGTGATTTATCGGCGGGAGTATCGAGCTCTGTGCCAGTGGGCGTATCGAGCGGTCAAAATACTCAGCCTTTCAACCCTTTTCAAACTCTTCTCCTAGGACCCTGCTGACAGATTCGACAATTGGTCAAAGTTTTAATTTTTCATCGGGACTAATTTTGGATCTTAGAACATCTGTCCACATCTTCATAATAAATTTATACTCAAGCCACAGTGATGGGTGGTCACGTTCACATATTCGCTCCACCTCTTCAAAATTTTCTTTTATGTATTTCACATTTAAATTGTTTGGAAGAAAACTGCTTTTTGTTTCTTTTCTAATACATACTTTCAGTAATTATCCGTTCTATGTGTTTTTCATTGATGTTTTATAATAATGTGCGTTCTTTAATAGTAAAATCCAGAGCGTCCTGCATTGAGCATTGGAAAGTGCGATAATAATAATGTCACGAACAGAACGACCAGCGCAGGAGCGCTTGGCAATATTGCATCGACATTTACTAACGCGTGATGCAGTGAAACAATAATTAAAACTTCATCAATCAGACTGGAAATCTCACCTTGGGATTGAATAAATTATTTACTTTTCGATTAAACCCATAAAATAAATTGCGACCTACACCTTGCAAAATGAAGTTTTTGCACGCACACCAACACCACATGAGTTACATGGAACAGGACCGCCACCCAGTCGAACACGGCATGTATCCAACAACATTCATTTACTCACTGCTGGCCATATTTCGTGCTATTCCCCAGAAGACGCCATTTGCGTTCATTCTTTTCAATCATATGTATTTAACATTTCTAATTAGTTTCAGTGTGTGGATTGTTACGTCAGTGCTTATTTTATTGTTTGATTGGGCAGGGTACGGATCCTAGTGGAAAAAACCCTGTTCGCGGTTAGCGTTATTTTACTTTGGACGAATAGTAACGGTAAGCAATTTACTTGGAAGATAAATCTTTAATAGTAGGATGCGATTTTTTGGTCAGTCGGACTGTAAAATACAATTTTTGGAGATCGACTCCACCCTTACTGCTCCTCCTGAAGATTTAAAGGAAGACAGAATCGAACAAGTGTTTATTCCTCCTTGAGATTTAAAGACATATAGAATCGAGATGTGAGATCCACCCTGTACTTGGTCAAACTGACTAACAATATCCAATCCAGTCTAGTTCAATGTAGACCCGATCAATAATCGCGAGGATACGTCAGATGTAATATACTCTTATTCGAATGATTATTTTGCTTGTCACGGCAGAATAATATAGACCTAGTCGGAGTTATATTTCTTCTACACCAGATATTATGATGTTTCTAATTAATTTCAATGTGGGTGTGTCGGCGCACCTCGGTGGTTGCTTGTATCCTTCAATTAATCAAGTAACTGTTCATGGTGGAAAAGATTATCTCTGGTTCCGGTTGTTGTTTTGATATATTGATGTATAATACCTTTAGGCGGGGCGGGGTGGGGGGAGGGAATAAATCTTTTGCACTAAATCCGATGCAGAAGTGAATGTTTAAATGTTGATGGTGATTCGTGCATTTGACATTCAATATAATAATATTAAACAAAACAAAACGCACATACTGATACAACAGACTTTAACCCCAACAAGATAATAAGACATTTATAAATCAAGGTATTATGACAGAATTTTTGAGTAAAAGTAATAAGATTGAAATTTTCTCTAAATTGTATTAAAAAGTAATTTTTCATTAAATTATATTGAAATTAATTGTCACTAAAATATATTGAGAGTAATATTATTTATTTTCGTATATACCATTTTAATAAAGATTGCGCCCTTACAAGCAAGTGCAAATCCTCCCTCCCGTATTATACAATTTGTTTCTGTATGCAAAGTCAGCAAAATTGGTATTTCTAAATTGTGTTAGTACTTTGTTGCCAGATTCTTAACAGTTTTTCTGAACTGAGTAAGCTGTACGGTTCAGCCTTTTCTCCAAATAAATATTCTGATGAGGCAAAAGAAATTGTCTGTCTATTGACGTAGCTTAGGACACTCGATTCCAGTAAGACTGGGCAGGAGTCTCGTTCTGATTCGAAGAGGACGAAGCAAGCACCCAACGTTTTTCCTTTTTTCGCCATCGGGGTATACGTTCATGTATAAATTTAAAAGCAGGCTTACGCAAATCAGTTCGCTCCCTAGCAGAATCAGAACGACTCTGTCTTCTCTTGCAGGTAAGAATCGTCTGTGTTCGTAAATTTTTTTAAAGAATAAGTACCTTTCTAATCTTAGAGATTTTTCTTGGTAAAGTTCATACTTTTGCAATATTTTTCTCAGTTCTTTCTATTTTATATTATAATGTAATGGAAGGTTTAAATGTTTTTAAGAATTTATATTTATTTGTATTTACAATAATTCTTATTGGAAAAGACGAATTCGCTACCAACTTCATGCTCAGATTTAATTTGGAAATACAATATTCTTTAAGTAATAAAGAATAATGTTTAGTAATCTATTGCGGATTAGTATTATATTTTAAATTTAGTAAATACATTTCCTCAAAATGATTCTTGCATTAATCGCAATTATTGATTTTTATACTGTTTGGCTATCAGGAATTTAGTAGGTATTTAAGTATCTGTATTATTTTCTAAAAGGCAGAAATTATGTAAATGTATGAAATTGGTAGGTATAAAGGAAAATTATAACTTTATGTGTATTTCGTGTATTTTTAATACAAAGGCTTTATAAGATGTATCTCTAGAATCTATCTATCTATCTATCTATCTATCTATCTATCTATCTATATATATATATTATTTAAATAAAGTTCGCTCGCTAGCAGAATCAGAACGATTCTGTCTTCTCTTACAGTCGATCCGTACCTCCGAATTGGCAAGTTCCCCAAAGAATGTAGCCGTATCCACTCCGTTATGCGTGACACCTCCTTGTTTAAGAGAGCCCGAACTTTCTTCTCTCTCTCTCTCTCGATCTAACCATGGACAAAGACATTTCTTAAGTCAGGAGTAATTTCTTCTCATAGCAAGAAATAAGAAGAAGGTTATGATAAGATAACACAACTTTTGATAATAAAGGTTTTCGCTCGTACCAACAGTCAGCTGATTTTAGACAGGTGGATATTAATTTAAGTGCTTATGTGCATTTTAATCTAGCGCAATTGTTAATAACTGCAAGTACTACAACTATTATTATTATTATTATTATTATTATTATTATTATTATTATTATTATTATTATTATCAAGTGAATACATTCCAAGAGAAATCTGCATTGTGGGGATTTAGTCTCAAATATATTAATCGTATTCTTTTATAATGCAGGATACGTTAAAGAAGAGCACATTACAGGATTTTGTTCCTTCAGGAAGTAACTCCTTATAGTTTGGAAGAGTTAGAAGCAGGCCAGTGCATTTTTGGGGTGTGTGAAACGTAAAGAACTCTGAGTTATGTAAATTATGCAAATTTGAATAAATTTTACTTTATATTTTGCCATGCTTGAAGTGACCTTACATGAAGATTGAAATTCTTAAATGTACGGAAAAAATGTCTGCTTGTGCATGTGGAATCTGAGGGTAATCAATGGTATAATGCGTAATTAAATGTTTTGCTACATAGGTTAGTTCGCTTGTAGCGCATGCCATGTCTTTAGAATATCTAGGGCATTTATAAGCACGTAAGCACAAAACTGCATTCCTATCTGTGGTGCGACATTCTTTGTTCCAGATCTGGTAAGTGTCTGTATAGACTAGTGTACCACCAAGTATCGGGTAAAATCCCTAAATGGTTAACATTTGCAGCAGCAGGGAGGGCGAAATCTAAAACATTTTCAATTAGAGATTTCGCTGAAAAATAATGTTTCCTACAAAAATGAAAATACAAACATCAATAATGTCAAACAGAAGCCTCTAATCGACCCGAAACTTTTCTATTTGGGTTAGTTTTTTTTTTTACTTTTTTTTTTGACATTTGTTTATGTTTTTGTATGGCGTGTTTGTTTACTTACCTGCTCACTGACTCGATGTCGTCGCCCTCCCTGCTGCTGTATTTTTCAGTCAAACATTTTCTCGAGACCTACACGATACCTCGACCTAGGATCATGTAAATTTATCGTGATAAATCCGTGTGGAGTAGCTTGCGCTTTTGAGAAGAAATTTTTTAACTTAATCATATCCATAACCCCTGAACACCAAGTCTGATAAATGTTTCGCAGAGTATGAGTATCGACTCCATTAAACAAAACTAAAAGATTACAGTTGTCTCTGATCACTTTAGGTATTTGTGTATATCGCTGAGTAACATATATAACATCGGTAATTATGTGTCTGCCTCGGGAAAATATTCGAGCTGGATTTGATAGTTTGTCCAGCATCTCATCGTCAGATACTACGAGATTAATAATGCGTCCGTCGAGATCATCCACAGATGGAGCTTCATCAATATCGGTGATAAAATCAACAATAGCATTATCATCTTCATCTTCATCCAACGACTTACCTTCTTCATTAAAATCCTTAAGCACATCGTAGCATCGCTGATTATCTACCGATGTTACCACCAAATACAACTTATCCCACTTTAGCCATCTCATTATCAGATTAAGCAACAATTGCGTCTTACCAGACCCAGATGGACCTATTATAATTGCTCTGATAGAATTTGGTGGCGCTGCATGATGCTTGATTGGCTCTTGCTTTCATGTAGCTGAGAAATCAACGACATCCATGTTGTACAAATATAATAAATAATATGAATTTATATTGTATTCGAGGCAGAGCATCCATCCCCACTAGTGTATGAACAAAATAATAACAAAAAAATATAAAGCGTTTACTCACAGGCAAGTGTGTAAAATGTGGTATAAACAAATACAGATTTATTTCGTCTCATACGAAGATAGGCGGTCATATCACTGCTTCACTGGGAAAATTACTAGGAACTCCATGGGCTAAATACCCAGGAGGAAAACAACATCCTGGATACAATTGTTGTGATCCTGGAAGCCGACTTGATATCCGACTTGACGAAAGAGACCATCCAAGACCTGGAGAGTATCAAATAAATGCGACTGATCCAGTATGACACGTTCATGCTGATGCGATTTAAAATAAAGATTTACAACAGCGACATAATGGAGATGTGAAGTTGATTCATTCGTTAAATTCCATAAAAAATAAATCTCCCAGAGAAAAACTTGCTAGCTTCCTAGTAAATTATGCAATGAAAGGTAACTAATGTTAGGGGCCTGGAATCAAACATAGATAACTATTATAATGGAATCGGGTTTTTTTTATACCCCAAGGGGATATTGGAGAGGTAAAGCAGCGATTACTAAACTTGCTGATGCAGCAGGTGTCGCACGTTCCGTTGCTGAAAACTGGTTAGCACGACAGGCAATATGGCAAATCTATCTACCACCACCTAAAAAAATTTAGCACGCACATTTCAGTGTCAGCACTCCCAATGAAGTTCATCAGGCAGATATTTTGTTTTTACCACATGATACTATTAAAACACGTAGACGTCAATCGCGCACATACAATTATGTGATAACTGTCGTTGACGTTGCAAGTAGATATAAAAAAGCAGAAGCACTATCAACAAAAACAGCAACTGAAGTTGTATCTACTTTTGAACGAATTTATCAATGAGGACCTATGCGATCGCCACAGCTACTACACGTTGATCCTGGCAAAGAAGTTCTTGGTGCAGTATCATCTGTGATGAAAAAACATAATGTCAAAATCAGACGAGGACATACTTCAATTCATCGCGATCATGCAATCGTTGATCGATTTAATCGAACACTTGTTCAGCGGTTACTTGGATATCAGTATGCGCAGGAAATATCCCTGAACAAAGTTCAGAAAGACATGAGATCTCGTGAATGGGTTGCAAGTCTACCAAGAGTTATTGCTGCATTAAATAATGAAATTACTCGTGCAACTCCTATGAAACCATCAGTGGGATCACAGAAAACATATACCAAAACAACGACGTGACTCTTCCTCAAAACAATCAGTATTAGGGAATGTAAATGTAAACTATTTATATGAACCCGGTGAACTTGAAGGTGGTAAATAAAGAGCAACTGATCCTATTTGGAGTGTGACTACACATATAATTTCCAGCGTGGTAAGATCCACAGGTAGACCTGCAATCTACAGACTCGATTCAACTGCTCCTCAGAGTCGATTTGTGCGTGAACAATTACAATTCCTGAAGAACAGAATTACCGCCACCTTCACTTCTGTAAAAGCAGAACACTAGCACCCCTACGTCGATTACACTCAAGACAGGTCAATATCATATTTTCACGTGTGTGATCGAGATTACTATTAATTCTATCCACGGTGAATTGTTTTGAATTATTAGTCGAATGCTGCCATAACTTTACTGTGTTACAGCTCGCACAATTATTATTCTGTCCTTGTTTCAGTGTCATGATAAATTCAATATCAAGATCAAAGTCATGCTTATTTTTTTGTCAGATCTCTGATAATCAGTTAATTTTTTCTTCACAACTTCGTTGTTAACTACATCATCGCAGTTGTTACCAGTGATTTCCTCAGTCATTACGCCATCCATGATAACCCATCGAAGCTGAGACATTCTTCTAACTCTCAAAACTACTAGATAAACCAAATTCGACCATTCGATCCTATCATCGATAATCCAGATATTTGTATCAGAAATAGTTAATCCCTGTGACGAATGAATCGTTATAGCATATCCAAGAGTCCACGGAGCTTTGTCTATCGTTAATGCGCTCTCAACAGCACTCACAGGAACAACAACTTTATAATTAAGAATGCGTTTTTGTTTCTCCCTTGATTCTGTCAAGGTTCCATGAATCTCAACTTCAATATTTTGTTTGCGTGTGTCTGCTGGACGATAACAAAGTGGCACTGGTAAATCCGAAAACGTTTCCTTATGTAACAGAAATAATTATTGCTGAAGTGTATCACGAATTATCTCCCGACATGCAACTATCAACTTTATCAGGTTTCCGTAAATTCCAAAAATCATTCATCGTAATTTCCGTAATTACTTCACACATTATCTCACATTGAATCTTATCTGCCTGCAGTCTGATCAATCTTTTAAATTATTTCAGTGGTTCATCAATAGCTCTATAATCATCAATTATCTCCTCATAATAATCTATGACCTTTTTCAGCCATTGGTGTGGAGATGATCCAACAAAGGTTGGTGGTTGACCCTGATCACCATACATTATAACAGCAGTATTTTTCGTCAGTAACCAATCAATAAATATTTTTAATACTTCCAACGATACTGTGCATATTTCATCCCAGATCATAATCTTAGGATATATTTCTCACCCATTCGATGTGAAGTCCATTCATCTCCCCTCCATCGAAAGAAACTATGATACGTATACGAATGAACTCCTCGATCGCTCATTTCTCTGGCGCGTCTATGTGTGGGTGTCAAAAGAACCATATCAAAATTCCGAAATAATTCAATAACGCATGTTGCTTTACCAGAAGCTCCCAGTCCATTGAGATAAACAGTCATATGTCTGACCACAGGATCAAATACCGATGGAGCCGATGATAATTCCGATAAACGATTAGTTTTACAATAGTCATCCTCGGAAATATAATCGGCAGATTCAGAATAATTAAGAATCTCTTCTCATTTGATTCTCCATTCGCCCCAAGACGCGTCATTTCCAATTTTTAACTGTCCCAGTGATTCTGTGTATATTTTATTGATATAAAATTAATCTGTTGCAACTCTATCCGCGGTATTAGAAAATCTATTTATAGTCGATAATAAACTTATCGAAACATACGCAAGCATCGAAGAGCTTAACTGACTGAACTGTGGTGATTCACCTGCAGTGTAGCTCACGATTATACCTAATTTAGTTCCATCATATAAATAAGCATTTTCTCGGCTTATGAAAATGTTTCTTTCGGTTGAATCGGCAATAACTTCGAGGTCAGCATCATCGATGATTAGTCTGCAACAATGTCTTTTGTGATCATACGATCTTCCTTTCGTAAATTTACCAATCACTTTCCTACCAAGATCCTTTGCGAATTTATTTTCAAGATCAGTTGCATCAAGATTTTCATCATCAGAAAATATTTCTTTTCTTGTGGTAAACAAAATTGTTTCTGCGGACGATATGATATAATTGCTTCACTGAATGTTGATGACACCAACATTCCCCTATCAAACATATATCTAACTAAAACTATTGGAGCCCAACATTTTCTGAAAAATGTCTCCGAAACCAAACCGCGACCACCGGATGGAGATTCCTTGCTAACTCGAATGAATCAATGCATGCAAATCCAGTTAAGTTAAAATCTGGTAAAGGTCCATTTATCGCAACTCTGGTCATCCCATGTGTTGGATGTGCAAATCTTTTGAAATACTCAGAACACTCACCCATCCCAAGAAACCTTCCGGGATAACATGCTACCATATCAACCGATATAACATCTTTATAATCGTATTGAGTATTCCATAATCCGCCATGTCCGTATTCCCAGCAGCTAAACTGCAGTCTTCAAGAAATTCCAATCGTGTTGGCTTCCATGAATTTTTCTTCTCAGCAGTATGACCAGCAACTGACGGAACGATACAATTACTGAGTAATCGTTCGACAGTGATTTCATCACCGCCATCAGTATCGTTCGTGTATTTGAAAGCAAGATGTTTGATTTCGTCGTAGAGAGATTCTGTACGATAAATATCTCCATCTGGCCGTACAAACTGATCATACCGATTTTTATCGCTGTTCACAGATTCTGAACTCTGAAATAACCACACAGATACAGGATCACTCTTATTGATATTTCTGATAAAATCAAACATATCGCCGCTATAGAATTTAACATTTAGATTTTGTGGAAATATTGTTATGTCCGAAGTCCACGCGTGTGCGTTATGATCAATAATCTCTATCGAAGCTCCATTTTTTAAAAATATTTCGAGTGGTATAAAATCTTTCCCGTTAATGTCTTCAGTCTTATTGGAAATCTTATTTTATTTTAGTTCAGCAACATCTTTGACAGTCGCTCCGGCATCTTTAACTGTTTCTGCCCACTCATCTTTTTTCGTCTTAGATCCGTTAAACCGTTTCCTCGTTTCGCATTTGTGAAATGTTCTGTAACTCGCTCAGCAACACAATTTAAGTGACAAAAGTCACGACGAGAAATTTTCATTGGTGGAAGTTTATCGACGTTAGGTTTATCATTCAGTGGATATATAGCATAAGCAACTGCCGTTACAGGATATGCTCGCTCATAATAAGGTCTATCAATTCCAAAAATATATTTTCGTGAAATGTGGATATAATTAATAATTGTCTCTGCTCGCTTGTCATTCATTGTAGCATCGACAACACCTTTGGTG
>JAECUM010043960.1:0-28284 GCA_016617855.1 Megalonaias nervosa
GAAAATATACGAGCTGGATTGGATTGTTTATCCAGCATTACATCATCATATACTACGAGATTATTGATACATCCATCAAGATCATCTATGGATGGAGCTTCATCGATATCGGTAATAAAATCAATAGCATCATTATCAGGACACGTCAGCGACTTTGCATTTTCATTAAAATCTTTAAGTACTTCGTAACATAGTTGATCATCTACAGATGGTGCTACTAAATAGAATTTATCCCACTTGAGCCATCGCATTATCAGATTAAGTAATAATTGCGTTTTACCAGACCCAGTTGGGCCAAGTATAATTGCTCTGATAGAATTTGGTAGCGCTGGATGATACTTGACTGACTCTTGTTTTCGTGTCGCTGAGAAGTCAGTTATATCCATATAATAATAATATGGATTTATATTGTGTTCGATGTAGAGCACCCACTCATACCAGTGGATTAACGACAATAATAGCAAAAAATAACAGGCGCGCACTTACAGGCAAGTGTGTGAAATGTGGTACAAAAAAAATACAAATTTATTTCATTAAAGACAGGTGGTGATATCGCTGCTTCTTTAAGTAAATTACCAGGAGCTCCATGGGCAAAGTATCCTGGTGAGAAACAGTTACCTGGATATAATTATTGTGGTCCTGGAACTCGTCTCGATATCCGACTCGATAACCAAGACCAACCAAAACCTGGAGAATATCCAATAAACGCAATTGATCAAGTGTGTCACATTCATGATGTCGCGTATAAAAGTAAAGATTTACAACAACGACATCTCGCCGATATAAAATTAATTCATGCCATAAATAATGTAAAAGATAAATCACTTCGAGAAAAATTAACTGCTTTTCTGGTAAAAGCTGGTATGAAAGGTAAAATAATGTTAGGGGCTGGTAATTAATCAACTGATTATTATCATAATAATGGAATCTGTTTATTATAGTCCAAGAGGATACTGGAGAGGTAAAGCAGCGATTATCAAACTTGCTGAAGCAGCAAAAGTCTCACGTGATGTTGCTGCAGCTTGGTTAGCACGACAGGCAATATAGAAAATTTATTTACGTCCACCTAAAAAAATTCAGTATGCACATTTTGATGTCAGTACCCCTAATGAAGTTCATCAAGCAGATGTTTTGTTTTTACCACACGATAACATTAAAATTGGCAGACGTCAATACACATACAAATACGCGTTAACCGTCGTTGACGTTGCGAGTAGATATAAAGAAGCAGAACCACTATCAACCAAAACAGCAACTGAAGTTGCATCTGCGTTTGAACGCATTTATCAAAGTGGTGGTCTACGATGGCCACAACCGCTACAGGCTGATCCGGGCAAAGAATTTCTTGGTGCAGTATCATCGTTGATGAAGCGACATAACGTTAAAATCAGACGAGGACACACTGAAATTCATCGTGATCAGGCAATCGCTGAACGATTTAATCGAACACTTGCTGAGCGGTTATTTGGATACCAATACGCAAAGGAAATATCCGCTGACTTTAAGTCCATGGAGAGATCTCGTGAATGGGTTGCAAGGTTACCAAGTGTGATAGCTGCGTTAAACAACGAAATGACTCGTGCAATTTTTATGAAACCTTTTAATGCGATCACAAAAAAAATATATACCAATACAACGTAAATCTTCCCCTCAACCAGTACTAGGTAATGTTACCGTAAGATATTTATATGAACCTGGTGAACTTGAAGGAGGTAGAAAAAGAGCAACTGATCCTATCTGGAGTGTGACCACACATAAAAGTCCACAGGTAGACCTGCAATCTATAGATTAGATTCAACTGCTCCTCAGCGTGGATTTGTACGCGAACAATTACAAATAATTCCTAAAGACACACAATTACCACCGCGTTCACTTTTATAAGCTTGCACCTCTACGTCGATTACATTCAAGACAGGTCAGCATCACATTTTCGCGTGTGTGACCAAGACTACTATTAATTCTATCCACAGTGAATTGTCTTGGATTATTATTCGAATACTGCCACAGCATGCTACAGTTACAACTTGCACAATGATTATTTTGTTGTTGTTTTAGTGTTATAATAAATTCAGCATCAATATTAAAATCGCGATTATTTTTTTTGTCACATTGCTTATAACTCGCTAATTTTTTATTGATATCGACAAAGTTGTTAGTGATTTCTTCGGTTATTACGCAATCCATGATAACCCTGTGCAGTTGAGATATTCTTCTGACTCGAGACACTGCAAGATAAACTAAATTTGACCATTCAATACGATCATCGACAATCCAAATATTTGTATTAGTAATAGTTAATCCCTGTGACGAGTGAATCGTTATAGCGTATCCTAACGTCCATGGCGATTTATCCATGCTTAACGCGCTCTCAACAACATCAACAACAACTAAAACAATATCATTTAACACAAGATTTTGTATTCAAACACCAGGAATCTCAATATCAACATTCTGTCGTCGAGTATCTGCTGGGCGATAACACAAAGGTACAGGTAGATTTGAAAATTTTTCTTTATGTAACGTAAATAATTGTTGTTGAAGTGTATCGTGAACTATTTTTCTACTTGCAACTATCAAATCAGCAGGTCTCCATAAAGTCCAAAAATCATTCATAGAAGTTTCTGGAATTACTTTACGCATTATCTCACACTGTATTTTATCTGGCTGTAGTCTTATTAACTTTTTTAACTCTTTTAGTGATTTATCAATAGCTCTATGGTCATCAGTTATTTCTTTGTAATAATCTACAAATGTTTTCAGCCACTCATGTGGAGATGATCCAATGAAAGGTGGTGGTTGACCATGATCGCCACACATTATCACAGCAGTATTCTTCAATAACAGCCAATCAAGAAATATTTTTAATACCTCTAGCGACACCATGCAAATCTCGTCCCAGATAATAATTTTAGGAATATATTTCTCACCCATCCGCGATGGAGTCCATGCGTCTCCGCACCATCTAAAGAAACTATGATATGTACATGGTTTTACTCCTCGTTCTTTTATTTCCCTGGCTAGTTTATGTGTCGGTGTCAAAACAATCATATCAGAACAATTATTAAATAATTCAATCGCGCGAGTTGTTTTACCTGAACCACCACACCCATTAAGATAAACGGTTTTATGTCTAGCCACAGGATCACATACAGATGGTGCCGATGACAATCCTGGTATTTGATTATTCTTGTAATATGTCTCCGCAATTTCAACGTCGGCAGATTCAGAATAACTAATTATATCTTCATGTTTTATTCTCCATTCGCCCCATGATGCATGATTGTTAAAATGCAATTGTTTTAACGAATCCGCATATTTTTTATTTATATAAAGTGAATCTGTCGCGACTCTGACTGCATAACGAGGAAATTTGTTTATCATCGATAATAAATTTATCGAAACGTACGCTAGCATCGAAGATCTTAAATGAGTAAACTGCGGTGACTCGCCATCAGTATAGATCACAATTGTACCTAATTTAGTTCCGTCTGATAAATAAGCATTACTTCGACTTATAAATGTGTTTTTCTCCGTTGTATCAGCAATTATAAAATCGAGTTCAGCATCGTCCATGATTAATCTTGTACAATGTCGTTTATGATCATATGATCCTCCTTGCGTAAATTTACCGATTATTTTTCTGCCGAGATCTTTTGCAAATTTCTCATCACTTTCTCTCCTGCATTCACGTATATTATTAGTAATTTTAACAATATCATCTTCGTTAAGATTAGAAAAATCTCTTCTAGCATCATTAATATTAGATATATCCGGTTCTGGCAACCAAACTTGTTTCTGCACGCGGTATGATATAATTGCTTCACTCACGTTCAACGCCACTAAAATTTCAGCATCAAGCATGTACTGTATCAGTACTATTGGAACCCAACATTTTTCTGAAAAATGTCTTCCAAACCACGCATAAACAATCGGATGGAGATCCCCGTAAAACTCGAACGACTCTATACAGGCGAATCCGGTTAAGTCAAAATCTGGTAAGGGTCCATTTATCGCAACTCTGGTCATCTCGTGTGTCGGATGTCCAAATCTCTTAAAGTATTCAGAACATTCTCCGTATCCAAGAAAACTTCCAGGATAACATGCTACCATATCAACTGAGATAACGTCATTATAATCGTATTTAGTATTCCACAATCCAGAGTGTCCGTATTCCACACAACTGTGTTGGACATCTTCAAGAAATTCCAATCGTGTCGGTTTCCATGAATTTTTCTCCTGAGCAGCGTGAGCAGCAATTGATGGAATGGTAAAACAATTATTCAGTAATTGTCCAACCTTAATATCATCAGAGGTATATTTTAATGCAAGATTTTTCATTTCTTCGTGGAGAAATTCTGTACGATAAATATCACCATTAGACCGTACAAACTGATCATGATAATCATATTCCGAACTTTGAAACAGCAAAACAGATACAGGGTCTATTTTACTGATATTTCTGATAAAATCAAATACATGACCATTATAAAATTTAACCGTTCTGTCTCGTGGAAATATTGTTACTGCCACAGTCCATGCATGAGCGTTATGATCAATAATATCTATCGAAGCTCCTCTTGATTTATATTTCGATTTGTACAAAATCTCTCCGGTTAACGTCTTCACTGTTATTGGGAATTTTAATTTCTTTCCCAGCTCAGCAACGTCGCTGATAGACGCTCCGGTATCTTTAACTGTTTCTGCCCATGTATTTATTTTTTTACGTCGTAAATCCGTTAAACCGTTTCCGCGTATCGCGTTTGTGAAGTGTTCTGTAACCCGTTCAGCTACACAGTTTATCCTTGACAATTTCATGGGTTTGAGATCCCCAACGTTGGGTTTATTATTTAACGGATATATTGCGTACACAACCGCAGTCACAGGATATGTTCGTTCGTAATATGGTTTGTCAATACCAGTAAGTATTCCTGGTCTGGAATTTTTACTAAGAACAATATTATTTCCTGACTGCATGTGGACAGAATCACGTTTGCCACGAATAATCCAAGTGTCATCGTCTGTCTTTACAATAAATTTTATTAAAATAAAATATCTCTGAAAAAGGTAGTCAATAATCTCTCTTCCTCGTTTGTCATTCATTACATTAACAATATTTCCAATTCTGAATGTCGACCACCATCGTCGCGAAATTCCTTTTTGGCTTCACGGATACGTTTTGTTATATCTTTATTCGTTAAAGCTAGATCTTGCATCGAAAAACTAAATTTATATTTCGGCAGTCTGTCAAGATCAAATCTGGCTCCAGAATGTTCAATTGCGGATAATTCCTGCATTATTATAATTAAGACAAATATGTATTTAAATTGAATTTTAATCTCTTGTATATGATTCAAACAAATAATCGATGTAACTGGCTTATGATCGGATATACTTCTCCTTGTAACAAAGCATGCGTAAATGAATTCTGCGGTTTTCATATGCAGTGCGTTAGACATAGTAGTCTAGGACCAAAACCGTGTGTGCAGTGTGGTGTTGGAGTCAGAGGAAAAACTCAACTGTGTGTGCAATGTGGTTGTAAGAAATACAGAGAGCTGAAACGATATTACGATTAAAAAAAATAAAACATCTTCAGGTGAATCTCCTATAAAAACCGAAGAAGATTATCTCGCTAGATTTTCAAAATAATGATTTAAACAAATAATATTAGTATATAAATGGAGCAAAATCAGTTTGTAACGCATCCAATCATTACAAATTATGAAGCATCTCGTGATGGTGTAATTAGGCACTGTAGATTAAAGAAACCAGTCGGTAGTGTTGATAAATGTGGTTATTTTAGATTTAATACCAGTGGAAATAAAAATTATTTCTCACATAGATTCATCTACGAATGTTTTTATGGTGTCATTAAAGATGGACTTGTAATCGATCACATCAGTGGTAATAAACTTGATAACTCGCTTGATAACTTGCAAATTGTTTCACAAAGTCAAAATTGCAAGTCCGGAAATTCTGGCGGCGCACGATACGCAAGGGCTGTTAAATCTGTAAATACAGAGACTGGCCAAGAAATTATATTTAAATCAATTAATTCTGCTGGTAAATATTTTAACATAGTACCACCTTCAGTAAAATGCGTGGCAGATAATATCACAAAATCTGCTTTTTCAATAAGATTTGGACGAAAAGTCAGATTCGCGTATGTTTCTATGGTATCAGATGATTAAGCGAGACAACTCCGTCAAGCATAACTTAGTAAATCTTACAGTTGTCGTACTTGTTGTACTAATGACAGCAATATATTGTGAATTTTGGTCAAAATGGAACCCACATTGCTTTGAGTAAGTATCGATATATCTTTCCTTATTGTATGTGTTATTTCGTCCATAAATAAATATATCGTTCATAAAAATGATATGTAATTGTGTGTACACTAGTCAGCAGCAAAATCCATTTGTCTTCAAAATACATGTATAACACAACAATAGAGATTTATACAGTTTGAATGTCCCATAGGACACTAATGTTTCCAAGAAGTCCATTGAATGTAGCTAATTTGTGTTACTATTACACATTTAATAAGAACAAGCTAATCCGATAACCTGAGTCACATATTGTCTGTGTTAGATTATATCGGCTAATATATCTCAGCAGTGAATTGTATACATGAGGTTATTTTTAGAAATGAGTATGGCATGCGTGTTCATATAACTATCGATTATTTTAGTATCCTTAGCAACGCCTGATTGTGTATGTAGTTTCTCCAAGTATTTGGAAACTGAAAAAAAAAAAAACATTTTACAATAAATTGTGATTTTATTAAGAAATCCACAATACATTTTACAATAATTGTGATTTTATTCTGTATACTTTAAGTACATTGCGCTTTAACTATATAATAATATTTTCATTATGTATATATTGAAGTCCGGTGGCCGATTGCTAACGCGCTGCATTCTCGTACTCAAGGTCCGTGGTTCGATTCCCGTGACCGGCATATTGTCAGGCGAAAGGCGATATTATGCCAAAATCCTCTTCTTTAGTGGGGCTTCAGCCAGCCCTTCTGCGTTTCAATAGAAAATTTGTACACTCTCCCACCATGTCACTTGGTGGGTGCAATTTTGCACTCCCTGGGTTGATTATTGGGGGAGTGTGCAAATTTGTATTGAACGTAGAGAAGGCCCGTAGTACTGTCTTTAAGATAAGTTTATATGTAACTGTGCTGTCCTAGAGTTAATGTTCTTAGAATTAAGTTTATATGTAACTGTGCTGTCCTAGAGTTAAAGTTCTTAGAATTAAGTTTATATGTGACCTCTGATCCTGCTAGGATGTTGTTTGGCAACCTAGGGGGTCACATGGGATTAAAATGTGCTGTCCTAGGATAAATTCTTAGAATTAAGTTTATATGTGACCTCTGATCCTGCTAGGATGTTGTTTGGCAACCTAGGGGATCACATGGGGTTGTATAAAACTGTGCTGTCTGTTTCGTCTTTCGAATTTCCTCTGATCCTGCTAGGATGTCATTTGGCAACCTAGGGGTCACATGGGGATTAATTCAAATGCCCCTGACCTTGCTAGGATGTTGTTTGACAACCTAGGAGTTCATATGGGGTTGTGTTGTAACTTGTTTTATAAATTTTTATTATTCAGAAATATGTTGATCATTTTGATTTAGAAATATTTTTATATTAAACAAACATTTATAATATAATGAATTCCGAAAATATTAATGTTATTATTTCTGCGATTAAAAAATTACAGCATAACGGTATAAATATACCTGATAATCTTAATCCTGAAAAAATTCTGTGTGATTTTGAATCATTAGAACAACGGAAATTGGTGAACAGATACACTTTGCCATCTGATTATAAATTCATGAACTTTATCCAGCAGGCAATGTTACAGTCGCTGGCAACAGTTACAGATAATCAGGTAAAGCTGTTTGTACCTCTCTCACAAGCTATTGACAAAATTAAGTTAGAATTATCTCATGAATACGAACAGAAAAAGATTACGAACTTTCGTATAAGACAGTTAAGAGAGCATTGTGAAAATGAAAGTGAAGGTGGAGTCAATCTGATAATGGCTAAACAAAATCCCTGGCAAAATTGACAGTTTATTTATAATATTTTATTCTGATAATCGATTTACCCCAGTAAAAAAATTTATTCTAATCCGAGTTAGATTCGGATATTTTTTTTTTTTTTGCTTTGCGATAACGCTCTATGATCTCACATATAGATTAATACTTAAAACCTCATTTTGCAAATCCAAAATGCGTCCTATTTGGTCAGTAAGTTTGAAATGTATCCTTGATAATAACGGATTATGTACACGAAGATAAACGGGGTTAATTGGTTCAGATACAATTAACCACCCGGGTGGCGCTTGAGGACTGAATGAATATAATATATATCCTTGCTCCGCAGTGCCACTGCGGTGGATAGACTTTGAAAGATCTACTTGATAGCTGCCATCGATTACATCACATACTAGATTGACAGCGATCGTTGATGTTATATTAACAATACCAGGCGAGATATGACGGCCTCCACCGTATGGATAATTATTATGTTTAAGAATAACCGGTGGTGGGGACATTTTTTTCCATGATTCAAGTATTTTTGAAAAATATTCGTAAATAAGATCAGTGATTGATTTTTTCACATCGGTATTGTCAAATCCTGGTATTATAAATGTTTTTAATTGTTCTTCTGTTATTTTGTAATGTTTAATAAACAAATTTTTCATCATATCCCAGTCTAAAATAGAATCACTATCGTCTATAATACCCCTACGCTCTCTTACAGCGTGTAAAATTATATCATTAATAAGTCTTAAATCTATCACAATAATGTTTAAATGTTTTATTGTTTCAATTATCTGTTGTTTTACGTCTTCGCTGTAATATTGTAATAAGAAGAAAATAAATTTCGTAGTTTATTAACTGATTGTTCGTACTCGAGTTTAATTGGGTCGGACCATAATTTTAAATTTTCTTCATTAATGTGAATTTTTTCATTAACAGATTTATCTAAGTGTCTTCTAATATATAATTTTCTACCATAGAGCTCTTGATAATCTAATCGATCAGCGGGTACCCACGGAAATTTACTTAGATATTCTGGATTTTTTATATATTTTTTTCGCTTGTTTTAAATTCTTCCCGCGCTGGTTCTGGAATTCCATTTGACCTTTGGTCTGGAGGAACATCAGGCCATCCTAACACAGGTCTGATCGAACTTTGATAAATATCTACAACATAATCAGGGGAATTTATTTCAATCGCCGCTGATAATGTTGGTTCGTAAACAGCGATTGCTGTTTTGGATTCTTTTCCTGTAATAGATTTAATTCGACGTTGGAACTCATCATTAATCTGTTCTATTTGATAACTGCCCGTTGAAATTCCAACAACTTGCCAATCAGGAGTTCCATCAGGTTTATTCTTATTTGCAAATACAAGTGAATTGTTTGCTGGTAGTCCACCAAACGATTTTGACCTGATATTTGGCCAGCTATGATAAACTCGTAATTGTGCTAATGCTATTTCACTTGCTGAAATTGCAGTTAGAAAGTTAACGCTAAATTCAGGATTGGTCGAACTTAATGATATCATAATAGTTTTTGACGGCGTTGTATTAGTGACGATCTGTTGTAATAGTTCTAACGTTGACATTATTTAAAATACTTCGTATTTAATTATTATTTTAATAGAACGCGTTGCGTTCTCTCTCGGGTATTCAATCTTCCACTTTATCACAAGTTACTTTATCACTAGAATCGCTAGCGATTCTAAATGCTTCGTTGTAGGTTTTCATTATCGTTGCGAACTCCTCATCAGATATTTTACCATCACCGAGATACGCCGAAAGATACGATGATAGTTTAATGCATGCAGACACCGACGTGTGTAGTTTTATTATATACTCGTGTAATTTATCATTTGTACATGTTGATATCTTCTTAGCGATAATACTGAGAATGCCTGCGATAATCGTTGAAGTTGAAACGACAATTGTTACAACTGCAGGTGCTGTCATTGTTATTGTTGATAATAATAATCCGGTTAGAGCAATAACAGCAGAAACTGAGTAAACAATTATATCAATAACAGCCATACGTCTGCGATATTTTTTTACTTTTACTGTATAATCGTCGATGATATTTTTTAGTTTGGTTTGACACTCACATACTTGATTGTATCTGTGACATTGAACGTCGATAAGTGACTCCGTCACTTGATTCATTATACAATGACAACGTCATTTAATTAAGTAATTACTTGAAAAGTTTCAGCTACGAATTCCAGACACCACCAGTAACGTCTCGGGGGCATTTCCGTTGATGTCAACGTAAATGTTTCTTTGATGTTCTTATTTAGCATCACCAGTAGAGGATTATAATGTACATTCGGTGATGATGAAGTGGCCGCAGTAATTTCCAAACCGTACACGGATAGCCTGTTTAACCCAGTTACTTCTGCGGTATATTCGAGAGTGTTATCGCGCGGTGTCCATGTTGATGATCCTGATGCTACTGTGTACACGATATTTTTAATTTGTCCGTGTGGAATTTTAATCAGATTAGTTTTTTTAACAGTATTAGGTATTCCACTGACAATGTCGTTGAGTTTTGTATTAATATCAGCAAGTTTTATGTCAACATTTGGTGGACTTCCAAAAAAATCATTAATAGATCTGTTTATATTTCGACGAAAATTTAAGAACGTTTGTACGTGATTAGTAAAATTAGTATTGAGTGTAGTCATTTCATCATTGATTGTAGCTAACGAAGTTGTCATAGGAATTTCCTTAACGTCTACATATTTCTTCGTTGCAGCGTCGAAATCTGATTCTGGTGTTCTAAGATTATTAATACCATTATTATTCATGTTGAGAAATGAACGCATTATACCACCGTTGACTAATACGTACTTAGATTCTTGATCATCGACGTATTTTTTTTGTTGCTGCATCTGTATCTGCGGTTGGGTTTCCAAGGTCTATAATTTTATTTCGATTCATGATAATGTAACCCGTGAATGAATCACTAGCTCGCTTAATAAAATCGTTAACTGACTTACCGGAATCTTGTATTTTACCTTGATCAGCAAAAGTAACGATATTATTAATAACCGCGGTGGGAATTCGTATAAAAACATCTAACAGTTGTATATTTCTCGTCTTTAATCGTCCTTGTTTATCCTGAAAAACAACGACTTCATTTTGATCCACACTTGTGATATTTAATAAATCATCGATTTCATTTCTGAGCTGATCAAGAGTTGCATATTTAGATAAATCGACTTGCTGGTGAGCTTTGCGAGAAGATCTTCCACAAATATCTACCATTATATTTACTAATATCTGTTTAAGTGTGACAACATAGTATATTCATGCACGACTTTATGAGGTGGTGTTGTTGATTTTGATACAGCATCAAGTACTGCGAGTACTTCTGGACCACATATTGGCGGATCCGTTAATTTTTGTGTTGGTAATGTTGAATACCAAATCTTAGAACGCATCGAATTTTGACTTTGCATAGCAGTACTTCGTACTGTGCTAACATATTTTAAAAATTCTTTTGGTGGTGCCAGTCCATATGAATCAAAATAAATAATTCCACGTGGATCAATTGCATATGCCACCCAATGAGTGCCTGGGCCAGAGTTTTTATCGAGATTAATAATACCAGTTTCATGTTTCATTGCAACGGTAGGTAATTGATCACGCATAAAAACACCTCTAAAGTTTTTTATATTCAGTTGCTTAGCAGCTATAAAGTGAATCAAAATTAGACATAGGAAGAATCATCGAATTCGATGACGAAGTTACCAGGGCAGTCTTAGACCTTTTCCGTACCATGAATATGGAGTCCCTGGCAATCTTAGACCGCGACCGTATGTTGGGCCTGATAATCTTAGACGGCCCGGCTGTGGCACGTTTGGTGCTCTTAGACGTCTTCCGTGTTGTTTTTCCCGTGATCTTTCTTTTAAGTTTTCTGCGTGCATAATTTCTTGACCCGTTGCTTTCTTTAACGCCATTCTAGCAGCGGTTCCAACAGCGCCTAATGCAGCTGCTTTTGCAACAGCTGGGGCTCAAGCGGCTATTATTGCTGGTAACGCGGCAAGAAGTGGAAATATGCCACCCGTTTTAACGATGTCTTTAATGACACTCGCAGAAAGATTAAGTTTTATACCTTTATTTAATTTTTTTGCTTCATTGAAATGCCTATGCTGGCATTCTGATAATGATAGCTTATTCGGACCACCTGCGATTTGTTCTCGCTTTAGTGATATTTTTACCGCACAATTATTTTTTGATGATGATTGTAGCTTTTTAATCTGACCAGGAGTCAGACTGACATTAACTAGATATGACATTTATAATTATTATGAGTGATCTAATTACATGTTTTCTACTGGGGCATCAATAACTCTTATTCGTCCACCAACACCTTCAAGTAACATTGATTTATCGCTGAGTATAACAGCACTTGCTCTGTAATTAGCAATAACTCCTCTTGTCACACGAGCTCGAAAATGTATATCTACAATAGATTGTCGGGTTAAATCTAAATGTTCCAGCGAAAAGTAATAAATCGGATATAATGTTGTAAAATCTAACTGCGATATTTGTAAACCAGAATCAATATTCTGATCACGCCCCATGAATGTCATTAATCGATGATATGCACGTGCTACATGATTTAACTCAAAATTCAACAAAATATCCTCTGAGGGTTCATGATGTCCATTTATCCTTAAAGAAACCTCAGAAACACCGAGTTGATCAAATATCATTATACTTTGTGTTTGATTATTTATTCGTGCAGTATTTTGAAGCGCAATAAATATATGCCGTGGTGCAGAAACACCTTGCTGTGATGCTATTTGCCATGTAAATATACCATTAACATTACTCTGCACAGCATCTGTGGTCATTGTCAACCATGATAACATTGAGTTACCACCTTGACTCATAAAAGAAAGCAGGTGCTCTTCTTCAGGTATTGTTGGAGTCATTACTGGCATCCATAAAGAAAGTTTTGTTAGTACTACTTTACCATGAAGTGCTCTAGCTGCAGCATCATCAGCTCCTTCAACGTGCCATATTGCATCATCGTCGGTACCTTTTCTTACAAGTACAACTGTATGTTTGGCTCCAAAAATAACTTTTCTAACATTTCTACAAAATCCAAATATATGTGATAATGGAATTGCACATGAAAGTCTTCTACTTCTACCGATTAACATTGCTCGACGTGATCTAAATCCTAAGTTAAAATCTGGATCTACATTAATAATCATACTTTGTACATCCGCGTCGGCGTTTCTAGCAAAATTTCTTGGTCGTCCTATTTCATATTGTTGGTACTCTGGAGAATTAGAAGCATCCTTTGCAAACATCATTGATGGACCAGCTGATCTTGAGTAATCATCGCTATATCGCGCAAGACCAAGCATCGTCGTGTCAACGTCAACATATTCATGACAGATCTCAATCTCTCGTCCATCAATGATATATGATGCACCTTTAAATAACGCCATAATACCATTATTAACAAAACCAACACTAGCATCAGCTACATATTCAGTATTATGTGTTTTTAGAATTTCACCTTCAACCTCGATAAATGCTTCAGCGGGTAAGAAATATCTGCTTGTATCTTGAACTTGTATCTCAATTCTTCCACGATCGTCAGGTACACGTGCGTCATAAGAATAATATTGATAATCACGTACCGATTCATCTTTTAAAACTGGTGCATCCATGTCAAACGCGGGATCAGATATACGCTTGAACATATTTATTATTATCGTCTTCGTCTAACACGAAGACCCCTTCCTGCTATCAGACTAGCGGTTACATTTTTTTCTTTTTCTAACCCAACATTAGTGTTGGTAGCCAACTCTGCTAGTTTTTGATTAGCAGCTTGATTTATTATTTTACTGACATTTGCGGGCATCACTTCAGTGCTGGCCAGTTTCACTGGTTGAGGTTTTCGTCGTATTAATCGCGCTAGTCTATCCTTGATTGCTGAGAATGTTTTGCTAACAACATCACCAACAGCGCCAATACCTTTTTCACGAACAACATCAATAGCTTTCATTCCTAGTTGCTTTGCAAGCGGTATTGCTTTTGGGGCTATCCTTCTAAATAGACCTTGAACAACATCACCTAGTCCATCTCCGTAGGTCGTTTTGTATACTGGTAATCGTGAATTTATTACCCTGACCATGGTTGGTCTATGAGTATTATGTATGATCATATTATTATTAAGAGATTTTATCACTAATTGCATCTAATTACATACTCAATCACTGTGATAATCATCGGCGATTTCATTAATAAGGGACCGATAAACACCAATATCCATAACATCACCTGTAAATAATCGTTGACAAATATCAGCTGCTTCATTAATGATTTCTGGGGAATTATTACCAGCTCATTTTCCTCCACTGAGAATTTCTAGTCGATCAACATCAGCAAGGACGTTATTGGGACAAGTAATAAAGCCACTTCCTAAACCACTTCCAGTTGCACCGGTAGAATCGCTAGCGATTCCAGGATCTTGATATTCTTCCTCTGTTATTTTGACTGGTTGTCGTTGTCGTGGTGATTGAAATCGTTTCATCATTTCTTGAAATTGTTGCGGTAATGGTTGTTTTCGTTGTTGTTGTGGTGATGGTAATTCAAATTGTCGTTGTGGTGATGGTAATTCAAATTGTTTAACTTTTTTCATATGCTCATACACAATCTCATCAAATCTATTAAAACTTCTAGTATCTTCATCAGATCTGATTTCCGGAGTATCAGTAGTGATGCGATATACATCCTTGATCCAATCAGCACATTTTAGAGATTTAACATGTTCTGGTTTTACATATTTTTTTCTTTCATCATATCCATACGCGGCAATATCAAGTAATTTATCTGGGTCCTTAATAGCAGCAATACCTTCAGGTGTAAATTTATCTATTATCTTAATTCTGGTTCTTGGTGGTTTAGGTTGTGGTTGTTGTTGTTGTTGTTGTTGAGGTTGTGGTTGTGGTTGAGCTGCTTGAATACGGCCAGCAATATCAACAGGTAATGTTTCAAGAGCTCTTTGTGTTGCCTCAGTTGCTGTAACAATTTTCTTTGTTGGTTCAACAATCGGTTTAAATAGTTGTTCTGCACCTTCTGCAAATTCCACCTGAGACTCCTGATGAGCTTGTAGTTTGACTAAATCACGAACAGGTAAATATTTTTTGATTGCATCTAGTCGCTCTCGAGCTAATCTAGCTGAGTGTGGTTCTCCAATCATTATTGATAATATTTATAATGGCTGTTTAATTTACAGCAGCAGAGGGGGTGAACAACCAGCGTTGAGTGACCAACACGTAAACGAAACATTCCTAAAAATAAAAACGCGAGTCAGAGAAAAGTAACAAAATGAGCTAACTAGTTAGAGAGTGTGGTTTAACGTTATTGACCTTAAGATTTCCTTTTCGTAGGAAGGCTTATTTTTCATAAATAAGGTCTCAAACAAAAATGGTCTGTTCACCCCCTCTGCTGCTACAATTTCAACCAGCAATCTTGGAGAAGTAGCAATAACATGATTTTCAAAATGGTCATTGTGGCAATCAAATTAAAAATCAGATCGGCATCATTTTTATTTACGACCAACTAAAACTTGTAAGTCGTTCAATGACAACCCCATGCTGATATGATCATTCACATTTGAAAACTAATGATTTCCAAGAGGCACCATTTTCATTTAGAACCAGCTAGACAGTCATAAAAGTCATTTTGTAAATACCCGATGATAACAAAACCGTTCATTCAGGAGTAGTCATAATAAGACTTTTAAGATGGCTGCTCCTGTGGCCATATCGTATGTGCAAGCGGGACTATTTTCATTTAGGACCTACAAGACATAAGAAGAATCCTGGAGAAATCCACGTTAAGATGACCATCCATTAAGGAATTCGCTACAATTATATTTTCAAGAAGGCCGCTATCAGTACCATTTTAATTTAGAAACCATGCTAAAATGGCATACCTATCCATGGAATCATGTTAAAAATACATACCTGTCCTTGAAATCATTTTAAAATACATACCTGTCCTTGGAACCTTGTTAAAAATACATACATGTACACGTTATTGAAACGATGTAAAAATACATACGTGTCCTTGAAATCATTTTAAAATACATACCTGTCCTTTGAACCTTGTTAAAAATACATACATGTACACGTTATTGAAACCATGTTAAAAATACAAACCTGTCCTTGGAACCATACCAAAAACACATACCTATGCTTGGAGTCATGTTAAAAATATATACCCATCCTTTGAACCATATTAAAAATACATACCTGTCCATGGAATAACGCTATAAATATGTCATAGGAACCATGCAAAATATACATACCTCTCTTTGAAACTTTGTTAAAAGCTATGTTTAGGAAACCTTTTAGAGAAAAATGTTTAGCAAATATCAGATTTCATAAACAGTACGTAGAGGACATAGATGAATATTCTAATATTTGTTGAACTCATTAACTGTAGCCTTGCTTGTAAACTCAATTAACAATACCATTAATTGAAAATAAACATTTTGTTCTGATAAAAATGTCAGTTCATAGATTATTTGGGCATCCATTGGACATATCCATAGCTAACTGCCAACATTTGACCTGGTATCTCAATTCAATGTTGTCATTAAAGTGCTACTTCTGTGTTTGTGAGCATATCTCTGTGTAACTTAAGCAAGCTATAATAAGTACATCATCACTTCTACTTTTTTACTTTCCATTACCATGATTCAAAATTGTCAGTATGCACTAAGCAATAATTTGTATTTGTGTGTATGTCTGTATATGTGTTTTCAACAACAGAATATCAAACTGTAAAAAAAACTCATGACAGCTTCTACTTTTAAAACTTTTATTTACTGAAAAACACTGATCATTTTCATATGGTACAATCGTATAGCTGTTTAATTCTTCCATAATCAAAGTATAAATAAAAATTACTGTTAAGTTCAAGATTTCTGTCAAAGTCAAAACCATGCAAAAAATAATATACAATTTATAGAACTCCAATGAGGTGACTATAAACTTTTATGAACCAGTATACCTCATATTTGACAACTGCCAACTGGAGGTCAACATGAAAGGTTTATATGTTCGAGCAAAAACTGCAATTTAATTTGCTTTAGAACTGTACATATGCCATTTCAATTGCACGACACTAAGAACTTAACATTGTGATGTCACCTAAAATTCAGTGATGTCATGACCATGTGATATGAAGAATGGCTGTGTGGTGAAGAGTGAAGAAAGATCACATATCACATGACACTGTACCACTGTACCATCCAATGAAAATCCATCTTTTACAGGAATCATGTAATAACAATAATTATACCACAAGGTCACTTTTTATTAACAAACTTCAGACAAAATTACAACAGAAAGGCTTCTTGTGTTTAAAGAAAGCAAAAAAGACTTGCAAGTAAATTTTGTCTTGTAATGCTTCACATAGACTGCCATCTAACAACTACCCATTAAATTCTCAAGTATAAAACCATTTTTAATAATGTGCCAAAGTATTCTATGGAATGCAGTGCCTTGCAATGTTTTAATTCTGTATACACAGGTGAGATGGAATTTCTGTCATATAACTGTACAATCTTCAGACATATAGTAATATTCTACCAATGCTGCACATCAGACTTCCAAAACTTTTAAGATGGCAACTTAATGCTGTTGATGTCACCATCATAAGCACCAAAACGTGATACCCATGTCTTACAAGACACAGGCAATCAAACAATTATATAGTACGTTTCAACAATATAGACTATTAATTCAACTAAATACCTAAATACTATCAAAATATTTATGTTTTGAACAACAGGTATATGATACTAACCAATATATAATGTGTGTGTGTGTGTGTGTGTGTGTGTGTGTGTGTAGATAGATAGATAGATAGTGAAGAATGATGATAAATGATGGCATACACTTTCTTCAAAGGTTTTAATGATAACTAAGAAATCATGGGGTTTATTTCCCCTTACATTCATTGCACATTTGACATCAGTCACTTTGCAACAATGACCCGATTTAGAAGCAATTATATACTATATATTGACACTCTAAAGACAATGCATATAATGGATGTGACAAATCAAACAGTTACTAAATACAGAGATTCTGATTAGTGCATTAAAAATGTCTCTGAAACCTCAATATTGTTTCTAATATTGTCCATGAATGAGAGGGCAAAAATACATTCCTGACTAATTTGCTTTACAGCTTCCCTGTATTGCTCTGGTGTACAGGTAATCTTTTCTATGTATATCTATGACCAATTATAACTCAATTTAATTTCATGTGAAATTGTCAAATTTTTTTTATTGCATAACCTCAAGTTTAAATATTCCATTTATTTCTATGAATGACTCGTATACAACACATAAGTTACCTTCACTATCACAAGATGACCTAAAAAACAACACAATAGAACTCTCTTCCTTAAAATATACTTTGTAAACAATACCAAAAATATATAGTTTCTGTCTACAGTAACAACAATACATTTAATTCATCATAACAACAAAAAATTGTATTTACATGTATGTTGATAGAAACAAAATTACACAATATGCATAATGCAAATGAACAAGAGGGTTTGTAAAATATGTGTAATGCATATGAAGATGACTTGATAAACTCTATTGCTAGCCTTGATGTTGCTCCAAATGTGATATCAAGACCACTGTTGCTAGCTTTGATATTGTTCCAAATGTGATACAAAGACCTCTGTTGCTAGTCTTGTTGTTGCTCCAAATGTGATATAAAGACCACTGTTGCTACCATTGTTGTTGTTCCAAATGTGATGCAAAGAAATGTGATACAAAGAACACTTTTACAAGAGTTGATGTTCCAAATGTGGCATAAAGAACAAAAACCTTCATTTCCCCCCATGTAATATGACTTTCCTCAGCTTTAATTAAAAGAATTACAAATGTTACTAACTCTGGGAAGCAACTGTTGAAAAAGTGATTCTATATCTGACAGTGTAGATACAAAGAACTGCAAAATGTCCACTCTGTATGCAGCACCAACAGCAAAGCAGTCTAATAAGAATGCCAACTCTGTGACTGCACAATTCAAAAACCCTGCAAAATTGCATATCAAAAGACAGAATTGTTTTGTATGAAGTACATACTACATCACAGAGATGAGATGACAGTATACTGAAGGGCATAACCCCATTACTCTGCAGGCCCCTAATCCTGAGACCTGGAACAGTGGAATAGGAGATGTTTTTATATTCCAAATAAAGTGTAAATTGGATCAAGAATCTAATGAAAAATGAGTTATGAACCCGATGGCCCCATCCAAGAATGTTGCCTATGAGCTCGGGAGTGGTACAATGTGACTGGCATGTGATGATGTTATAATCTAAAGATGATTGAACTGGGTCAGACTTCATTTAAATAAACTAGTGAAACACATGCATAAAGAAGTGCCCAAACCTCTTGACCTAATATGCTCCACACAGGCAGCAACAGCAGTTTAAGGAAACATGAAAAAACGAATCATATAAAATCCAAAATATGGAGTGAATTTGGTTACAGATTTTAAAAATATTAGACAAAAATGCAATCATGTGTTCCCTAATTATTGACTCTAAAGCAATATCCAGCGACGTAACCCAAGGAACAATTGCAGCATAGGGAGAAAGGGAAGTTTCATGTTTGGCGTCATATAATATTCTAAATTTGAACAACTCTGATAAATGTTTATTAAAACATAGAATCAAACCATTCATAACTTTAAAGTGTCTGACATATTGACCATTAGGCCCCTATCCCAACCCCAATCAGTGATTTAACTATGGGGTAGAAGTAGCTAGACAAGGAGGGTAAATGTGTGATACCACATTCTTTAAATAAGTCATCTCAGGAGTTATGCAAATATTTGACAAAAACAATCTACTAGTCATATACTTCTTCATCCCATGGCCCAAATCAGGAACAGACCCATGGGGTGGAAGAAGTAAAATCCATGAGGTCCGTGCATGCTGACATTCTAGTCCAAACTTGATGTGTCTCAGTTAAGTATCATGGAAATTTTAGAGAAGAAAAAAACTTTCACCAAAATGTTGTCTGAATATAACTACTGACCCCATGGCCCACCCACAGGTCGAATGTAGGTGCATAGAGGTATCAGACTGTAAAAATGTGATGAGATACTTGCTTATATATCAAGTCCAATTGCAAACAACAATGTCCCTGACCTGCCATTGCATCATGTCCCAGCAGATCAGGGTCTATGTTGTTTGTTCTAATGACTGCTCCTAACAAAGTGCATAGACCAAGGTCTGCCAGCACATTATGTGATTGCAGATCTAGGTCTGTATAGTGTGCAGAGAGACCCAATTTACAGGCAAGTGAACACGATATATTGCAAATATTAAGTGAATTGAGGTCAGGTGTTACTGACAAAATGGTACTAAGAGTAAAGGTGTCTAAAATTTACACAATAAACAACTAATTCAGCAATATTAATTACAAATTCACCCCAAGTTTACATCAAAAGTGGCTAAGCATATTTTAGCTGGGTCTTTTTCCACAGTTTTTTTTTGTTGTTGCTGTAGGGTAAAGAACTAATTCAATTCTAACAGATTGAAATGTTATCGTCTTGCAAAATTACTATACATTAGAGCAGTGGTCTCAAACCTGCAGCCTATAGGCCACATACAGCCCACCAAACCATATCCTGTGGCCCATAAAATGATTGGTGTCACAAGGTGTCATGAGAGATAACAAAGTTGGGCTGTCGAAAATGCCCTCATGTGGCCCTCGGGGTGGTTCGAGTTTGAGACCCCTGCATAAGACGTATCATGGAAAAAAAATGCTTATGCCCTATGCATGATCTATTACCAATCTTTTACAGTGATGCAAATGTGATGCTGCACTGCATCCTTTTAATAACAATTCTCTTTCATGTGCTCACTACCACACCTCCATTCTGGTGAGATCTCCCTATTTACACCCAGTAGTACTAGTGCAGCAAGAGCAATAAAATGAAAAGGGCTTGAAATTTAAGCCACCTAAGCCATACAATTTACTCATATGCAGGCTTCTGAAGAAACATAACCATCTTCAGTCAATCAATGACCGTCATTCTTTTGAATGTAGTAATATTCTACCATGTATAGGCTGTTTCCAAAACTTGTAAAAAAATAAGTTGTTTGTGACCATGAACAGTTTTTTTAAAATGAGATTTTGTCACTAAATCCATAAAGCCTATAATAATAAGAAAACTACTGTCAAGACACATATTGAGACAAAATGACATACTCACTAACTGATCAATCTGCGACTAGGCATAATGAACTGTGACTCAACATGTTAGTTTGTTACTAAGATCTACTCACGTTAATTAATAAAAATTAAATTCACAATGTAACATCACATTATGTTCATATATTTTTCATGCATCAATGAATTTTTTCATTTCCAAATCTCTGTTACTTTTTAAATCTGTAGCTGACATTTACAGAATCTTCATGAAGAAATGTTTACTGATCTCTCCTGGTTGTGTACAGTAAATGAGAACCTTATAAGAACAGGAGCTGGCCTACCACTCCAAATAAAAGAATCCCTAGTGGATAAATATTTATTTCACTTATTATATCTTGGTAATTCTACATCTGCAAATATTTCATGACATCAAACAATGTATAAACAAAGTGAGGAATGTAAATTCTTATCAAAACATGAACATCACAACCCTTGTCATACCAAGATGTGCTTGTGTTACAGCATCTAAAAAGGGAGTTAATTCAGCTCTTCTCTCAGTAAATGGGGATAGATCTTATAAGATGCCATTCTATGTGGACTAAAGTTTGGATTTCATCATAATTACCTTTATAAGGAAAACCCTTAATGATTAGAACAGTGGCTTAGAATTTCAATATGGATGAGTAAAGTGGCAACATGTATGACAGCCACATTTTCCTTCACAGTTTATCTATCTTCAAAAAAGTCATTTTAGGTTCTAAAGGTTGTCTGCATGTAATCAGACATGGTCCACTATATATGGCTTACAGCAACTGAAAGATAAACCAGCTGTATCAGTATGAATGATGTTGTATTTTGTTTCCCTGCATGGTAAAACTACTATGCTTTGCTGAATTAATGAAAGTGATAGTATCAATCTAGAAAATGAAATTTCATTATCATATACAAACATATATACAGACCTTTTCTGTTGTACAATAACCACAATATACTTATATGCTAAGAAAAATTAACGCTGACTAAATATTCTACCATTATCACTACAGTATATCATGAATCCAGAAACTGTTCATGGATTTAAGCAAATCATATATAGGTGCCTTGATCATGCAAATCTGATACAGCCCTGTGTTTATCTGAACTCTCTTTAATCCAAATGGTTCTGACATCTCCTAAAGAGTCTCGATGAATCAGGTGTAACAAGAAAATATTTGATACATCTTTTCTGAAAATGTTAAATATTGATTGTCAAAAATTCCATCTACCAGATGTTTATTGCATGCCATGGGTGACAAGCCACTATGCTCCTTTATTACATTTGTCTGCCTATACAGAGACTTCCTCATTCTGCATGAGTACACAGAAAAATACCATCAACAACACAATGTACCAGTCTCCTACATATCAATAAAGTGTCCATTTTATCAAATGACTTGTGACTTATTTGGAAAAGGAAATATAATTGGCTCATTCAGTGTGAAAATGTGTGTCACAATGGGGAGAAATTGTACTCATTGTATTGTGCTTGGTTAAACAGGTTTATGTATTTTCCTGAGAAACAAGGAAATCTTAGCAGCCACCAGTTGATAAAGAAATTTAGCAGACTGTTGACTGTGTCTTGCAACAAAGCTAACTGATGCTGACCAGAGTAAATTTCTCATATATGACCTTGCTGAACAACAGCAAATGAACAAACTTGGCAAGCCAGAAATGTACTGCTTATCTTTATCAAATGTGCAAAGTGATATGTTGTAAATTGCCAACCCTCTGATCACAGATAGTAGTAGCAGTTGTTGAGTTTAGAAACCAATCAACACAATATAAGGCACCAATTAAAAGGAGGACCCAAATGGAAGCAACAATCATACAATGCTCAAGTACTTTGTCCCAATAATTATTTTTAAAAAATAAACAAAAAATAAAAACAAATGCACTAAATAATTAGAACTTACAATTAAAGAGATGCTAAGCCATAATCAAGCTTATCAGGTATCCTAGAATGAATTTTTTTAATCCAAGCAGCCTGTCTGGAGTGGATAACACATACATTAAAGTTAACAAACTCATATAGGTAGGTTTTTGTGACGCGATAAACCAGTTTGTTCTCTTCCTTACAATTACTTCCTCATTTGATGCTGCGAATAACTGTCTTTTCTGCTAGGTGCATCACAATTCTGAAGCAAGTTCACATCACAATGCTTAAATAAATATACATAACAGTAAACTGTCCTATACAATCATGTCCCATCTTCTCTTGTTCCTGTACAAAGTCAGTAATAATCAAGGTTCCTAAGGAATAAACGTATATCCACTACTCCAATTCCAGAACCTTGGATTCTTTTCATATTTTGGCCAAAACAAAAACCATAAACATTATTTCTAATCATCAATTATCTGTCTTTCTCCTCATCTACATCTCTACCACCACTTTCAACCTATTTAAATTTTCAATCAACTGGTACCTTATGTATATTTTTTGCACTGAGAAGCTATGTTCTATGAACCAGTCTATCATACTGGTGCTTAAGTACTTTTCTTTAAACTTGCGTCCCCATAGAAAACTACTGATCAAAAGATAACATTTTGATTTTCTCAAAATTTAATCATTATATTATGTCGAATTTTCATCAATATTTATTAACTGAAAAATTCATAACAGCTGGCATCCTGTACATAAGGAATCAATTTTCTGCACTCATGACAGAAGTAATTATGTTTAAACCAAAAACAAGTATGTCATTCTTGTCAAATAAAATGGTATTATTCTATACTAATGGTGAAAATCTTTACTAAAAAAATAATCAAACACAACAATAATCAGCACAAGACAAACATGCATTTAGTGCTAAACAATAAAAATCCATCTACTATCACAGTTTTCAAGCTGAATTAGAGAGATTTTTTTCCCCATGTATACCATACAGTGTGTCATCATTTCCAAAGGGTAGTTATGTCTTTCAGATTTACCTCCTTCAAAATAAGTTTTTGGGTCAACCTTCTATAGTATTACCATTCACAAGTAATAAAAAAAACCAGGGCTTCCTTTTTGATGCTTAAAAAAAATTCACTAAAAGAGATAACAGAAAATGGCATAGTATAATCTGGTTATCTCTTTGTACTAACTGTCTGATGTGTCTTCTGGTTACACACCTCTATGATAATCATGTGAATAGTTGTCAGATTACATAGCTTTATGATAATAATGTGATGTGTTTTCTGACTACACACCTTTATGATAATCATGTAATGAGTCTTCTGATTACACACCTTTATGATAATCATGTGATAAGTCATCTGACTACACACCTTTATGATAATCATGTGATGAGTCTTCTGATTACACACCTTTATGATAATCATGTGATGAGTCTTCTGATTACACACCTTTATGATAATCATGTGATGAGTCTTCTGACTACATGCCTTTATGATAATCATGTGACAAGTCTTCTGACTACACACCTTTATGATAATCATGTGATAAGTCTTCTGACTACACACCTTTATGATAATCATGTGATAAGTCTTCTGACTACACACCTTTATGATAATCATGTGATGAGTCTTCTGACTACATGCCTTTATGAAAATCATGTGATGAGTCTTCTGACTACACACCTTTATGATAATCATGTGATAAGTCTTCTGATTACACACCTTTATGATAATTATCTGAATTGTTTAAGATGAAAAAAGATTTTTCAACTGATATTCAAGTCCCTCACTAAAATTAACTATACTAATCATTTGTTGTAATGAGGAATTCATTGTAACAAATTGCTTCCATTATGTACAAGTCCTCCAAGGGGTCCAATGCGGTGTCTGTCATATGAAGAAATTAGTGGGGATTGTTACTGTGAAATTTACTGTGATATTTTTTGCACTGCATTCGATGCAGAAGGCTGACAATAATTTTGGGAGATAAATTAACAGATCATGTCATGTAATGGCTATATATACAGAGCAAAAACAAACAAAAAATACTTAATGTTGCTCTTTCTTTTGACATTTGTTTTTGTGATGTCCAGTAATAATTTTTCAAAAATTCAGAACAAAAAAAAAATTATCTTAATTTTTGTCAGCATCAAGTTTTTCATCACAGATATGTAGAGATTAAAATACATCATGATACACGTAAGAAAATAGACCACAATGTTTTGTTATTTACAGTAAAATTTTATAGAATATATCATTAGAAACCATGCAAACACAACATTGTAAGGCTGCAATGTTTACTGTACTTCCTAAATGTGCATATGGTATACAATCACAAAAATAATGCAATTTACTCAAACCAATTCAAAAGTCAACCTTTCCCTTGATCTGCACACAGCTGACAACTATTTGTATGTAAGCCATTGACAATGTGCATACCATACCTCACTCTACTTGAGACTTGTCTTTAACCTCTTACTGAGACAGTAGGACATATCTTTGTTAAATGTATCTCACAATTTTGGTACAAAATCCTATGGATCATCACAATATTGTTTTGTACTGCAACATATTTGTATATGATTAATTCAACAATAATGCAACCAGATATACTGCATGGACATGTGCACTGACAAACACCAGATTAACCATGCATGCATTTGTTTACATGGTAACTGATTTTGTAAATTTTTACATGCTGTAAACTAAAATATTTACACATGAAAACACTGCAGCCTTACGACCATGTCCAAATATGTTACTAGGACATGAGGTATGAAAGCAAATACTTTAAATTAGTATATATTAGCATCATCAGTAGTAAATCTGCCAAATTCATCCTCCTCACTAAATTTGTAAAAATTAAGATTCACAGCTGATGTTAACATATTGTCCATGATCTGAAAAGTCCTTCACACACCTGAAATTGAATTACAGAGAACATGACAAATATTATCACTGTATTACATGTACATGTTCAAGATCAACTCTGAGATATGCCAAAAGTCAACTTGACACATGAGAAAGGTCAATGATCAACTTTCTACCTAATGGATTTTTTTGGGGTGTTACTGGCACTGTAAGACTGGGGAGTGTCTGTGTATGGTGGGGGAAATTCCTGCTCCCCATGAAACATGCTGTAAACTGAGGCGGTGTCACTTGGATAATTTTTATAGAATGATCTCTCTGGTGTATCTCCCTCTGTGGTTGTTATGTATGAACTTTCTGATCGGCTTCCCTGCAAGGAAAGAGAATACATATCTAGTAAAGACTGTTTATAATGTTTCATAGGGGATTGGGATTTTCAGAACATTATAACTGAGAAATGTTGTAACCAAATTGTTTGTTTATTTTTCAAAATGTCTATGTTCTTGTCTATGTTGATGACATTGGACATACATGTAGTAAACAACTTACACTGGTATGATTACAGGTATCTGTTGACTACACAATTTTGACTTAAGCAAATTTGTTAAAGTTAAAATTTTGTAGTGAAAACTGAAAAAATAATTAAATCATTTGCCTAAAACAAGAAAGTTAGGATTCATAAACGACTAAAATGAGTGGTATTAAAGTTAACTGAATCACTTATTTTTCGATGAAAATTAAAGACAGTGAAACCAAAACTTTTGAGTTATGCAATTAGGAATTCAAATGTTCTAACTGACAAAATGTTGTATCCAAGAATATAATAAACAATCTTTAATGAATGTTGTGGGGAATATGAAAACCCAGGGTAACTCTGAATTAGGCAAATCTGATTTCCCAGTTGCCTCAATGAGGACTGGAATTCCAACCTCCCCCATGCCCATAATTATGCTGGGGCTGATTGGAATTCCAATTAAAATCTGGGGCAAACTAAACAGTTTAAAAAAATAATAATTTTAAGCCACTTTTCAATTGTGTATACATATGACCACTTTTTATTTACTAAAAGTAACTAGCTTGTACACAATACTTACCATATATGCTAGTTTATACATTGGGTCCAATTGTAAATATAGACCTGATCTGCTGTGGCATACTGCACCTGGTCCACCAGATCAGGGTCTGTTAATTGTTCTACTGATTACTCCCAACAAACCATATAGATCCAGACCTGCCATCGCATTATGCAATGGCACATTCGAGTCTATTCAGGTTACAGTTGGACCCCAAATATATACAAGTATATAAGGTAATTTATGTCACCACTGACAACAAAGGCACATAGTCCTTTATTTGTGTACATGTATCTATACTCCAAGTATGCACAATGCTTTTAAAGGCTGGACTTTACTATCATTTGTGCACTTGAGACATTTTCCAGTCTGTGATTCTTCAATGATAATAAAAAATTTAAGTGCAGAATTATAAAAATTCTGTTATCAAAATTTTCAACCAGAGCAAACAACTGATAAAATAATATTATCAGCCCTCTCATTAATTTCACACCAAGTCAGACCAATGAGAGTGAACACATTTTCTGATATGTATCAACTCATACAATGTAAACAGAAGTTTTTTTTTACATGAACTCGGTTAAGAAACATTACCATGATTTACAAAACAATGAAATTTTGGCCCTTTTTTGAGAAAATGATGTTTTATATAACAAATCTGACACTACATTTTTAACAATTTTATATTTTTTAGCTTAATATTTTATGATATATATATATATATATATAACAGAACCTTTACATCATATTGCATGTTTACATCAATTTGGAAGTGTTTATCTTAATATGGTTTTTTTTGCCATTCATCATTTTTGCAAGTAGACCTCATAAGATTTGGGGGAAAATTCCATATCAATGTGACTTTCCATTCTGGTGGAGTAATAACAAGATTTTCAAGATGGCTACTGTGATGGCCATACTGGATGTCCAAGTGGTACCATGGTCATCAAGGACCAATTAGACCATAGAATGAATGTGTGTAAAATTCATGGCAATCCTCCAAGAAGTTTAGGAGGAGTAGCAATAATATGTGTGTGTGTGTGTGTGATTTGAATTTTAACGTAGCTTTAACAATTTTTCAGTCATATCGCTACGATGTCTGCAGTGTGGCAGTTTATAGTGATGT